>CAIGQQ010026786.1:5634-16263 GCA_903798035.1 Danio albolineatus
TTTTGCTTAGTTTTTACTTGCAACTTGTTAAAACATGCTTAATACTGTATACACTGATGTTTTTAAACTAAAATAATGATTATTTTCAATGTTTTAAGCAGTTTCTATCACTTGCTGTTTTTGCACTTAATAAGCTCTGAAAGCTTATTCCTGAGATCTAGAAATGAACAATTATGAAACATTCTCCTTTTGCTTAGTTTTCACTTACAACTTGTTAAAACATGCTTAATACTGCATACACTGTTGTTTTTAAACTAAAAGAATGATGATTTTCGCTGTTTTAAGGCAATTCTATCACTTGCTGTTTTTGCACTTAACAAGCTCTGAAAAGCTTATTTCTGGGATATAGTAATGGACAATTGTGAAACATTGTCCTTTTGCATAGTTTTCACTAGCAAAGTTGTTAAAACATGCTGAATACTGCATACACTGTTGCTTTTAAACTAAAAGATTTATGCTTTTCGTTGTTAAAACATGCTTAATACTGCATCCACTGTTGTTTTTAAACTAAAAGAATGATGATTTTCACTGTTTTCAGCAAATTGTATAACTTGCTGTTTTTGCACTTAACAAGCTTATTCCTGACATCTAGAAATGGACAATTATGAAACATTCTCCTTTTGCTTCGTTTTTACTTGCAACTTGTTAAAACATGCTTTATACTGCATACACTGTTGTTTTTAAACTTAAAGAATGATGATTTTCACTGTTTTAGGCAAATTCTATCACTTGCTCTTTTTGCACTTAACAAGCTCTGAAAAGCTTTTTCCTGAGATTTAGAAATGGACAATTATGAAACATTCTCCTTTTGCTTAGTTTTTACTTGCAACTTGTTAAAACATGCTTATTACTGTATACACTGATGTTTTTAAACTAAAATAATGATTATTTTCAATGTTTTAAGCAATTTCTATCACTTGCTGTTTTTGCACTTAACAAGCTCTGAAAGCTTATTCCTGAGATCTAGAAATGAACAACTATGAAACATTCTCCTTTTGCTTAGTTTTCACTTACAACTTGTTAAAACATGCTTAATACTGCATAAACTGTTGTTTTTAAACTAAAAGAAGGATGATTTTCGCTGTTTTAAGGCAATTCTATCACTTGCTGTTTTTGCACTTAACAAGCTCTGAAAATCTTATTACTGGGATATAGTAATGGACAATTGTGAAAAAATCTCATTTTGCTTAGTTTTCACTTGCAAGTTTTTAAAACATGCTTAATACTGCATACACTGATGTTTTTAAACTAAAATAATGATGATTTTCACTGTTTTAGTCAAATTCTATTTCTTGCTGTTTTTGCACCTAACATGCTCTGAAAAGCTTATTCCTGAGATCTAGTAATGGACAATTATGAAACATTCTCCTTTTGCTTAGTTTTTACTTGCAACTTGTTAAAACATGCTTAATACTGCATATACTGTTGATTTTAAACTAAAAGAATGATGATTTTCACTGTTTTAAGCAATTTCTATCACTTGCTCTTTTTGCACTTAACAAGCTCTGAAAAGCTTTTTCCTGAGATTTAGAAATGGACAATTATGAAACATTCTCCTTTTGCTTAGTTTTTACTTGCAACTTGTTAAAACATGCTTAATACTGCATACCCTGGTGTTTTTAAACTAAAACAATGATTATTTTCAATGTTTTAAGCAATTTCTATCACTTGCTGTTTTTGCACTTAACAAGCTCTGAAAGCTTATTCCTGATATCTAGAAATGGACAATTATGAAACATTCTCCTTTTGCTTAGTTTTCACTTGCAACTTGTTAAAACAAGCTTAATACTGCTCACACTCTTGTTTTTAAACTAAAAGAATGACGATTTTCACTGTTTTAAGCAAATTCTATTACTTGCTGTTTTTGCACTTAACAAGCTCTGAAAGCTTATTCCTGAGATCTAGTAATGGACAATTATGAAACATTCTCCTTTTGCTTAGTTTTCACTTGCAAGTTGTTAAAACAAGCTTAATACTGCATACACTGTTGTTTTTACACCAAGATAGTGCCGACGTTGATGGCTGCCTCCGTGACGTGCTCTGCAGTTTTTTTCGTTTTTTTGTTAGTTTGTCCTGTTTTTTGTTACATTCCTACAATTAGTTTCACCAGAGACAAATTGTTGGACATCCGGACGCATATACCACCAAATACTTTTCCAGAATTGGACTTATCTGATGTTCTGTTGGACATTGTTGTCGGACGAGCCGCGGTACTACTCAAGCGTGTTCTGAAGCGCCGGCGAGGGAAGCGTGCAGGCGAGCTTGTGAAACTCAGACAACGAGGATTTCGAACCGCATTACCGAGCATCCATCTGGCAAATCTCCGCTCTCTACCCAACAAAATTGACGAACTCACTCTGCTCTCTCAGACAAACAAGGATTTTATGCATTCAGCTGCTCTGTGTTCCACGGAAACCTGGCTGAACGACACCATACCGGACAACGCGCTCAACCTTCCCGGCTATCAGCTGTTTAGAGCGGATCGCGACGAGGAAACGACGGGGAAATTGCGCGGTGGCGTGACGTGCTTTTACATCAATGAAAGGTGGTGTACAGATGTACTCTTTTAAAGAAGATGTGCTGTCCAGATCTAGAAGCACTGTTTATTAACTGTAAGCCTTTCTACTTACCGCGTGAGTTCTGCTCGTTTGTCCTCGTCTCTGTTTACATTCCGACGCACGCGCATGCGTGCCTGGCGATACAGAAACTAGCCGATCAGATCACGGAAATTGAGCGACAGCAGCCGGACTCTGTTTTAATCATTCTCTGGGATTTTAACAAAGCTAAACTATCCCATGATCTGCCAAAATATAGACAGCATGTTACATGTCCCACAAGAGACAGCAACATATTGGATCACTGCTATACCACAATAAAGGATGCATACCACTCTGTTCAACGAGCAGCTTTGGGTCACTCTGACCACTGTTTAATCCATCTTATACCAACCTACAGACAGAAACTGAAAACAGCCAAACCTGTATTAAGATCTGTGAAAAGATGGACTAATGAAACAGAGCGGGATCTACAAGCCTGTTTCGACCTCACTGACTGGAGTGTTTTTGAAGATGCTGCTAACGATCTGGATGAACTCACAGACACTGTAACATCTTATATTAGTTTCTGTGAAGATGTGTGCATCCCTACCAGGACTCAACTCACATACAACAATGACAAACCATGGTTCACTGTAAAACTCAGACAGCTACGTCAGGCCAAAGAGGCTGCTTACAGGAATGGGGAGAGGGCCTTGTATAAGCAAGCAAAGTACACCCTGGAAAGAGAGACCAGAGTCGCCAAAAAGAACTACTCTGAAAAGCTAAGGAGTCAGTTCTCTTCCAGCGACTCAGCATCCATGTGGAAAAGCTTAAGGAATATTACAAGTTACAAGCCACCATCCCCCAGCACTGTAGACAATGAACAACTTGCTAACAACCTGAATGAGTTTTACTGACGGTTTGAGAAAACCCCCCACACCCACCCTGAACTGCTCTTCACGCCACCATTAACACCTCCACCACCCCCCGCCTCCCCCATACCTGCAATTCAGTTTAATGAAGATGATGTGCGCCACGTCTTCCGGAAACAAAAGAGGAGAAAAGCACCAGGCCCAGATTCTATAACACCAGCCTGTTTAAAATCCTGTGCTGACCAACTGGCCCCCATCTTCACCCTGATCTTTAACAGATCACTGGAGCTGTGTGAAGTGCCCTCCTGCCTCAAACGCTCCATCATCATACCCATCCCAAAGAAACCCAAACTTACAGGACTAAATGACTACAGACCGGTGGCGCAAACATCTGTGGTCATGAAGTCGTTTGAAAAGCTGGTGCTGGCCCACCTAAAGGACATCACTGAACCCTCACTGGACTCTCTTCAGTTTGCCTACAAAGCAAACAGGTCTGTGGATGATGCAGTAAATATGGAACTGCATTAAGTTTTGCAACACCTAGACAGACCAGGGACCTATGCGAGGATCTTGTTTATTGACTTCAGCTCAGCTTTCAACACCATCATCCCAAAACTTCTCCTGCCCAAATAACTCTGCTCTCCGTGCCCACCTCTGTCTGTCAGTGGATCAACAGCTTTCTAACGGACAGGCAGCAACTGGTCAAGCTGGGCAAATCCTCATCCAGGACCCACACAATCAGAACTGGCACCCCCCAGGGGTGTATCCTCTCCCCTCTGCTCTTCTCTCTGTACACAAATGACTGCACCTCAAAGGACCCCTCTGTCAAGCTCCTAATGTTTGCAGACGACACCACGCTTATCGGCCTCATTCAGGACGGTGATGAGTCTGCTTACAGACAGGAGGTTCAGGAGCTGGCTCTCTGGTGCAGTCACAACAACCTGGAGCTGAACACACTCAAAACAGTGGAGATGATGGTGGACTTCATGAGAAACCCCCCTGCTCTCCCCCACTGAGCATAATGGACAGCACTGTGGCTGCAGTGGAGTCATTCAGGTTCCTTGGCACCACCATCTCTCAGGACCTGAAGTGGGACACACATTGACTCCATTGTCAAAAAAGCCCAACAAAGGCTGTACTTTCTTCGTCAGCTGAGGAAGTTCAACCTGCCAAAGGAGCTGCTGAAAAAGTTCTACACCTCCATCATTGAATCAATCATCTGCACTTCAATAACTGTCTGGTTTAGCTCAGCTACCAAATCTAACCTCAGAAGACTACGTTGAATAGTTCGGACTGCTGAGCAAATCATTGGTACAACCCTCCCTACTCTCCAAGAACTGTACTTATCCAGAGCAAGTAGAAGGGCTGCCAGAATCACTCTGGACCCCTCACACCCAGCACACTGCCTCTTTGAACTGTTACCTTCTGGTCGACGCCACAGAGCGCTGCGCACCAGAACAGCCCGACACAGAAACAGTTTCTTCCCTCAGGCAATCCATCTCATGAACACTTGATGATAATAATCGTGGAACCAACACCACTACTGCTGTACACTCTTGCACACACATACACTTATTTAACAACACACTTTACATGCCATTTGCACATAACAAATACACTTGTTACACACACATACACTTATTTAACAACACACTTTACATGCCAATTTGCACATAACAGCTGCACATATAACGTTGTATATAGTAATACACCTGTACATACACTTGTCCATTTGTATATTTGCATTTAACACTTCTATTTTTTTTTAATATACTTATTATCTGTTTTTTGTCCTGTCTCTGTAATTCTGTTGCACTGTAGAAGCTCTGTCACGAAAACAAATTCCTCGTATGTGTGAACATACTTGGCAATAAAGCCCTTTCTTATTCTGATTCTTATTCTGATTTAAACTAAAAGAATTATGATTTTCACTATTTTAAGCAATTTCTATCACTTGCTCTTTTTGCACTTAACAAACTCTGAAAAGCTTATTCCTGAGATCTAGTTCATTCATTCATTCATTTTCTTGTCGTCTAAGTCCCTTTAGTAATCCGGGGTCGCCACAGCGGAATCAACCGCCAACTTATCCAGCATATTTTTATGCAGCGGATGCCCTTCCAGCCGCAACCCATCCCTGGGAAACATCCACACACACACATTCACACTCATACACTATACGGACAATTTAGCCTACCCAACTTACCTATGCTACATGTCTTTGGACTTGTGGGGGAAACCGGAGCACCCGGAGGAAACCCACGCAACCACGGGGAGAACATGCAAACTCCACACAGAAATGCCAACTGACCCAGCCGGGGCTTGAACCAGTGACCTTCTTGCTGTGATGCGAACGTGCTAACCACTAGGCCACCGTGGCGCCCTGAGATCTAGTTATGGACAATTACTAAGCATTCTCCTTTTGCTTAGTTTTCACTTGCAAGTTGTTAAAACATGCTTAATACTGCATACACTGTTGCTTTTAAACTAAAAGAATAATGATTTTCACTGTTTTAAGCAATTTCTATCACTTGCTCTTTTTGCCCTTAACAAGCTCTGAAAAGCTTATTCCTGAGATCTAGTTATGGAAAATTGTGAAACATTCTCCTTTTGCTTAGTTTTAACTCGCACGTTGTTGAAACATGCTTAAAACTGCATACAATGTTGCTTTTAAACTAAAAGAATAATGATTTTCACTGCTTAAAGCAATGTCTATCACTTGCTTTTTTTGCACTTAACAAGCTCTAAAAAAAGCTTATTCCTGAGATCTAGTAATGGACAATTATGAAACAATCTCCTTTTGCTTAGTTTTCACTTGCAAGTTGTTAAAACATGCTTCATACTGTATACACGGATGTTTTTAAATTAAAAGAATGATGATTTTGACTGTTTTAAGCAAATTCTATCTCTTGCTGTTTTTGCACCTAACAAGCTCTGAAAAGCTTATTCTTGAGATCTAGAAATGGACAATTATGAAACATTCTCCTTTTGCTTAGTTTTTACTTGCAACTTGTTAAAACATGCTTAATACTGCATATACTGTTGTTTTTAAACTAAAAGAATGATGATTTTCACTGTTTTAAGCAATTTCTATCACTTGCTGTTTTTGCACTTAACAAGCTCTGAAAGCTTGTTCCTGAGATCTAGAAATGAACAATTATGAAACATTCTCCTTTTGCTTAGTTTTCACTTACAACTTGTTAAAACAAGCTTAATACTGCACACACTGTTGTTTTTAAACTAAAAGAATGACAATTTTCACTGTTTTAAGCAAATTCTATCACTTGCTGTTTTTGCACTTAACAAGCTCTGAAAGCTTATTCCTGAGATCTAGTAATGGACAATTGTGAAACATTCTCATTTTGCTTAGTTTTTACTTGCAAGTTGTTAAAACAAGCTTAATACTGCATACACTGTTGTTTTTAAATTAAAAGAATGATGATTTTCACTATTTTAAGCAATTTCTATCACTTGCTCTTTTTGCACTTAACAAGCTCTGAAAAGCTTATTCCTGAGATATAGTTATGGAAAATTATGAAACATTCTCCTTTTGCTTAGTTTTAACTCGAACGTTGTTGAAACATGCTTAAAACTGCATACACTGTTGCTTTTAAACTAAAAGAATAATGATTTTTACTGTTTAAAGCAATTTCTATCACTTGCTTTATTTGCACTTAACAAGCTCTGAAAAGCTTATTCCTGAGATCTAGTTATGGACAATTATTAAGCATTCTCCTTTTGCTTAGTTTTCACTTGCAGGTTGTTAAAACAAGCTTAATACTGCATACACTGTTGTTTTTAAACTAAAATAATGATGATTTTCACTATTTTACGCAATTTCTATCAATTGCTCTTTTTGCACTTAACAAGCTCTGAAAAGCTTATTCCTGAGATCTAGTTATGGAAAATTGTGAAACATTCTCCTTTTGCTTAGTTTTAACTCGCACGTTGTTGAAACATGCTTAAAACTGTATACACTGTTGCTTTTAAACTAAAAGAATAATGATTTTTACTGTTTAAAGCAATTTCTATCACTTGCTTTTTTTTGCACTTAACAAGCTCTGAAAAGCTTATTCCTGAGATCTAATTATGGACAATTATTAAGCATTGTCCTTTTGCTTAGTTTTCACTTGCAAGTTGTTAAAACATGCTTCATATTGTATACACTGATGTTTTTAAATTAAAAGAATGATGATTTTGACTGTTTTAAGCAAATTCTATCTCTTGCTGTTTTTGCACCTAACAAGCTCTGAAAAGCTTATTCCTGAGATCTAGAAATGGACAATTATGAAACATTCTCCTTTTGCTTAGTTTCTACTTGCAACTTGTTAAAACATGCTTAATACTGCATAAACTGTTGTTTTTAAACTAAAAGAATGATGATTTTCACTGTTTTAAGCGATTTCTATCACTTGCTCTTTTTGCACTTAACAAGCATTGAAAAGCTTATTCCTGAGATTTAGAAATGGACAATTATGAAACATTCTTCTTTTGCTAAGTTTTTACTTGCAACTTGTTAAAACATGCTTATTACTGCATACACTGGTGTTTTTAAACTAAAATAATGATTATTTTTACTGTTTTAAGCAAATTCTATCACTTGCTGTTTTTGCACTTAACAAGCTCTGAAAATAATAATAATTATAATAATAATAATACCTTTTATTTATAGGTGCCTTTCAAGACACTCAAGGACACCTTACAGTAGATCACAAACACATCATAAAAATACAAGCAGTAAAATAACAGTCAACATAACATCAAACCAGCAAATCATTAAAAGCTATCCTAAACAAAAATGTTTTTATCTGAGATTTAAAGTTGGAAATAGAGTCCACCTGGCGAATGTGCAGAGGCAGGGAGTTCCATAGCTTTGGTGCTGCACAACTAAAAGCCCTGCCACCAAATGACTTCATCTTAAAGTTTGGAACAGACAACAGTTCAGCAGAAGATGATCTCAGTGAGCGTGAAGGAGTGTACAAATGAAGAAGGTCAGAAAGATAGTGAGGGGCCAAGTTATGAAGTGCTTTGTATGTTAGGAGAAGGATTTTGTATTGTATACGATAGTGAACAGGGAGCCAGTGCAGGTGAAAGAGAATTGGAGTTATATGATCAGAAGTGAGCGAGCAGGTAACTATCCTAGCCGCTGAATTCTGAATTAACTGTAGTCTATGGAGTTGCTTATCAGGAATGCCAGACAGGAGAGAGTTACAGTAGTCAATCCGTGATGTTACCAAAGCATGAACAAGCACTTCAGTACTTTGTTGAGATAGTGAAGAGCAAAGTCTTGCAATGTTACGCAGATGAAAAAAGGCAGAATGTGAGATATTACTAATATGAGGACCAAACGAGAGCATGCCATCTAGTATAACCCCAAGACTTTTAACATGAGTTGAAAAATTGACAAGGGAGTTATCAATAAACAGGGTAAGAGATTGGGCTTTGGATAGAACAGGCTTAGGGCCAACAAGAAGGGCTTCAGTTTTACTGGCATTTAATTTTAAGAAGTTATTAGTCATCCATATATTAATCTCATGTAAACATTTAGTAAGGTCAGAAGGGGGGTGAGATGTTGTAGGTTTTGTGGAGATATCATCTGCATAAAAGTGAAAATGTATGCCATAAGAGCGAAATATATGACCTAGAGGTAAGATATAAATAATAAATAAAAGCGGGCCCAATACTGACCCTTGAGGAACACCATGAATGACAGAAACAGGATCAGAGCGTCTATTCTTTATCTGCACAAACTGTTTTCTGTCGCTTAAGTAAGAGGAGAACCAGCGAAGTGCATCATCAGCTATTCCTATAGAAGCCAGTCGTTCCAATAACAGTGGATGACTAATAGTATCAAAAGCCGCAGTAATATCCAAGAGGATAAGTATAGACAGATAACCAGAATCAGCAGCTAAGAGAAGATCGTTTACAACCTTAGTAGGGGCTGTTTCTGTGCTATGTTTGGGACGAAACCCAGATTGAAAGTGCTCATAGATGTTATTAGTTTAAAGATGTGAATGAAGTTGAGCTGCTACTGTTCTTTCAAGTATTTTTGAAATGAGCGGAAGGTTGGCAATTGGCCTAAAATTGTTTAGGTCATTAGGATCAGCACCAGTCTTTTTGAGTATTGGAGTGATAGAAGCCATTTTTAAAGATGAAGGAACAGTAGCAGTTGATAGTGAAGAACACACTAGATGTAATAAAAAAAGCTTATTCCTGAGATCTAGTTATGGAAAATTGTGAAACATTCTCCTTTTGCTTAGTTTTAACTGGCACGTTGTTGAAACATGCTTAAAACTGCATACACTGTTGCTTTTAAAATAAAAGAATAATGAGTTTTACTGTTTAAAGCAATTTCTATCACTTGCTTTTTTTGCACTTAACAAGCTCTGAAAAGCTTATTCCTGAGATCTAGTTATGGACAATGATTAAACATTCTCCTTTTGCTTAGTTTTCACTTGCACATTGTTAAAACATGCTTAAAACTGCATACACTGTTGCTTTTAAACTAAAAGAATAATGCATTTCACTGTTTAATGCAATTTCTATCACTTGCTTTTTTTGCACTTAACAAGCTCTGAAAAGCTTATCCCTGAGATCTAGTACTGGACAATTATGAAACAATCTCCTTTTGCTTAGTTTTCACTTGCAAGTTGTTAAAACATTCTTAATACTCCATACACTGTTGTTTTTAAATTAAAAGAATGATGATTTTCACTGTTTTAATCTAATTCTATCACTTGCTGTTTTTGCACTTAACTAGCTCTGAAAAGCCTATTCCTGAGATCTAGTTATGGACAATTGTGAAAGATTCTCCTTTTGCTTAGTTTTCACTTGTAAGTTGTTAAAAAATGCTAAATACTGCATACACTGTTGTTTTTAAACTGAAAGAATGATGATTTTCACTGTTTTAAGCAATTTCTATCACTTGCTGTTTTTACACTTAACAAGCTCTGAAAAGCTTATTCCTGAGATCTAGTAATGGACAATTGTGAAACATTCTCCTTTTGCTTGTTTTCACTTGGAAGTTGTTAAAACGTGTCTTAATACTGCATATACTGTTGCTTTTAAACTAAAAGAATGATGATTTTCACTATTTTAAGCAACCTCTTTCTCTTGCTGTTTTTGCACTTAATCCTGAGATCTAGAAATGGACAATTATGAAACAATCTTGTTTTACTTAGTTTTTACTTGCACATTGTTAAAACATGCTTAATACTGCATAC
>CAIGQQ010026788.1:9405-24769 GCA_903798035.1 Danio albolineatus
TCTGAAATATGGCAAAACTGGTGGCGAGTGGCATCTTGGCAGCTGCAAACTTGACTTTTCTCAGTTTATGGGCAGTTATTTTGCGCCTTGGTTTTGAACGCTTGATTTTTCAATGATCACACTTCAGAAGCTTGGCAGTTTTAAGAGTGCTGCATCCCTCTGCAAGATATCTCACTATTTTTGACTTTTCGGAGCCTGTCAAGTCCTTCTTTTGACCCATTTTGCCAAGGGAAAGGAAGTTGCCTAATAATTCTGCACACCTGATATAGGGTGTTGATGTCATTACACCACACCCCTTCTCATTACAGAGATGCACAACACCTAATATGATTCATTGGTAGTAGGCTTTCGAGTCTATACAGCTTGGAGTAAGACAACATGCATAAAGAGGACGATGTGGTCAAAATACTCATTTGCTTAATAATTCTGCACTCCCTGTAGGTAATACTACAGTATGCTGTAGCTATCATTAACAAAGAGCTGTAACTGCTATAATAAATACAGTATAAAACACTATCATGGTTTAATCACACTCATCTCTGACACTTCCCACCAGTTTGTGCTGCACCAGACTCATATCTCTACTTCATATCTCTATAAAAACATAGATTAGCGCTCCAGTATGTTACTTATTTATAGGTTTGAAATAGCTCTTATGTCCAATGTTGTGTTGATATTTATGAATAAATATTTGTGTAGCACCGTGATCATGCGAGACACCACATTTCATTTCACTTTATGTTCACGCATGTAGCAGAATGATAATAAAGCTTGACTTGAACTTGATATTACTACAACATATATTTTATTATGTAGGATATAAATCTGATTTAATTGGAGCGATAGAGAAGGACAGATTCACTGTAGTGATTTGATTGTAAGCAGTGGCACCTGAAACCTTGAAACCCAAGTTACAGTAACTCTACAACTATAATAGAAATAAATGATGACAGACCGAGGTGTCTCTGGAATAAATCATGCTGTGAGAGGAAAGTAAAGCCAGCATCAAATTGCAAATAGCAATCAAACCCTACAATGAATTTCCTGGAGCTGGAGGTCAAGGCTTGACTGGAGAGTGTGGTTAAGTTGCAGGGGAACACTGTGACTGCACTGAAACAACAGTAATGATAGTCTCACGAGAAGAAGGGCTGGGTTTCAGGGTAAATGCATATTTTAAAAGATAAACAATGTGTTTTAGTGAAGCGCAGCAGCGTAGAGAACAGGATGAGCTTGTGTTTAGTATGCTATTGTAATGAGTCTCTTGTGGAACAGGTAGATTTAAGTGTTTCTCTGGGCACTATAATAGCGTTGCATTTATTTGTGCATTACACATCCATGTGTAACCCTTGGCTATGAGATAGTGAAATAAAACCCGACTACGCCACCTAGGTTATTACCCAGGAAAATGTAAAGAAGCACTTGCTTGATTTGACCCTGCTGGTTCGTATTTGATTAAAGACAAAGACGTGACCTATAACCAGTGTTGGGTGTAACGCGTTACTGTAATTAAATTACTTTTCCACTGAAAAAGTAAAGTAACTAATTACTGTTCATTTTTAGGTATTTTAATTACAGTTACTTATAATGTACCTGCGTTACATTGTCAAATAATTAAACTCGCTGAATAATCTTACACAATTTTATTAATTTATGTTCTAAAGGTAAAAGTAATCTCTGGCGCTTTAAAATCATCGTAGTGCAGGTGCATGTGATAGCGCCGCGCGCCAGTTTGCTGCTAGTCATAAAGCGGAAGATGTCGGACTCAGCTGAAGCGAGTGGCTGTTTTACCAAATGAAAATATTCCCAGACAAGAACATTACAGTATTAATCAATTTATTTTTCCTCATTGCGCGCCTGCGTGCTGTAGCGCGCGGCTTTTTCAAGGCTATCGCGCACCTTACATGGGCCGGTTAATTACTATGAGAAAGGCTAGGATGACTACGCAGATGTGACAGAGGGAGTCGGCGAATTTAACATGACTGATGCTGCTCTGTTTACAGAGTAATAAGACACCTTTTGCTGGATCGGATCACAGGTAAACAAGAGAGACACAATCCAGTTCAAAAACATGCCGTATAAATCTCAAGCCTTTTGTCCACTTCCGATCATACTGCACGGGCTTTCATACTAATACTGCCAAAAATAATGCTTTTTTTTTGTAAAGATTGCCGATAGATATGCAGAATAATATTTAAGAAGGTTACATTGCATACTAAAAATTATTATGCATGTAATTATTATAATTTTTTTTTTAAATAGAATATAATAAAGATGATTCAGAAAACTAAAAGGCTAAACTATTTCATGTTTGACTCATATGTTTTATCTAAGTATTTATTATTTACAGAGTTAAATATTTATTATTTGTCCACTCAAGGTTTATAGGGATTTCAAGAAGTATTTAGTTAAGTTACTTATTGAGTAATTAAGTTACTTTTCAGACACAGTAATTAGAAAAGTATTTTAAATACAATATTGATTAAGTAATTAGTAATTAGTAATTAATTACTTTTTTAAAGTAACTTACCCAACACTGTTCTCATTCAAAACATTCAGTCGTCTACGGAAGTCCTAAGAGGCAATTTCATTAAATAATTTGTTCTCTCTTGTTATGTTGTGATCATGACTTAATTCTCTCGTGATCTTGACATAACAACTAAATTTTTCGTGATCTCGACATAATAAAAGTTGTTTTCTTGTGATGGCTTATTTTTTGTTTTTATTTATTTATGTATTTGTTATTGTTATTGTTGTTGTTGTTGTTGTTGTTAATAATAATAATATCTGGCCAATGTCTGGCCAGGGAAAGAATAGCCTAGCTGCAGACGCGCATTCTTGCAAAATGTTAAAGGTGTTCAGAACAGCGATATTATAATTAATGTACATTCATGATTATATTCATGTATGACTTTATATACTATTATTTGCAACAATATTCCCTCAACTGTTACCATTTTAAAGCAACTTCGTACTATATGGCACAAAATAAGTTTCTGCATGTATGAGTTAAATGATGAAGATCCTGCTTTTGCTTCAATCCTTTAAAATTACTTTAAAATTGCGCCATATAGAGTTGCTTTAAAATGGTAACAGTTGAGGGAATATTATTGTAAATAATGGTATATAATCGTATACATGCATGTAGTCATGAATGTACATTAATCACGAGCGTTTGCGCTCATAATATTATGGCTGTTCTGAACGCCTTTAACATGTTACACGAATGCGCGTCTGCAGCTAGGCCATTCTCTCCCTGGCCAGATATTGGCCAGATATTATTATTATTATTATTATTATTATTAATAATAATAATAATAATAATAATAATAATAATAATAATAATAAATAAAATACAAAAAATAAGTCGTTATCACAACATAACAACTTTTTGTTATGTTGAGATCACGAGAAAATTAGTTGTTATGTTGAGATCATGACATGACAAGAGAGAAAAAATAATTTAATGCATGGCCTCTTAGGACTTCCGTAGTCGTCTGTTGTTGTTTTTTTTTATTTGTGGGTTATAATCGCACCAAAACGTATTAAAAGGTAAGTGAATTATAACAGCGGGAACTTTTCTGTAACCGTAGTAGTGCTGTGCGTCATTTGTTTAACCCATTTGAGGTTACATGTTGACAGACAGACTGGCTGACAGGGCTGCATGACGCTTGAGGCCAGCATACAGGCGTAGCTTTCAGTTAAGATGAACAGTTTCCATAAATATACTTCATAAATAAAGGTCTGTGGTTCTGCATACAAAGACTTTATCTTGCTGGAGTTTATAGCTGCTCCACTTTACTTCAGGACGCATTAATGCCGCTCTGTAGGTCTATTGGAGACATTCGTAAATATTCCTAGCAAATCTAATAAATGTTGTAGACATACGCGTTACATAAACGCACTAAATCACACTTCAGTAGCGTTTATTTGAGGGTGCGCAAGAAGTTGTGTGCATGAACAGAGGAAATCGGCGCGCAAGCCAAGAGACCCACATGCTCGTATTACATAAATGCGATCTCGCCTGGTAAAACTGCGCTCACGACATTTGTCACTGAAATAACGCCATAGATAGTTTGTAGATCTGTGTACAACAGGGCTGTTTAATTAGTTTGTCATGGGGGCCAGTTCATCAAGAGCATCCCAAATGAGGGGCCAGAGATGACTTGTAATATAAGTGATGACACAACAGCAATATAAGAGCCCATATGCTGTATTTTGCTCCTTAAGACACCCACGTTGGCTTTTTCAACATTAAAATGTTAATATGTTGTATTTTGAAACTACATAACATCACTGCAGTGTACAATGTGGCTTTTTCCCCCAAACACATTCAAATGTTGTAATTCAAAGCACAACAAAATCAGTGTATTGCTCAAGTCGGCTTCTTCTACATACAAACACATTCATATGTTGTTTTGAACTGCGTAACAATTACTGATGCAAGGGTTATAGATTTTGGTTGTATGATTATATAGTCTGAAGAATAATCATGGTTTCATGGTTATCATGATTATTATGCATTTATTAAATTATTCCTGCTCGCGTTCAACGAGCTGAGGCAGCACCGAGCTGTGCCTCACGTAGGATTGCGCTATACCCTGCTACCCCTGCTGGGTTGAGCGTGTGCCTTTTGCTCACTTAGTGTATGCTACCAGTGTAATGCTTTAGTAAAATGTTTTTATACATTATAGTAGGGCTGTGCAATTAATCGCAAAAAAATCGCGATTTAAGCACATGCAATTTCTAAATCATGTAAGGCTGCAATTTGATCTATTAATTTATTTCGATTTTTATATTTAGAATAGGTCCTTGTGCGCATGATTTTAATATGTTAACCAATCAGAGCTGACGCAGCACACCGGGCAGTTACAGCTAAGCATGAGCGGGAGAAAGATGTTATCCAATCAGAGCTCACTTTGCACACGACGTAGAGCGGGAGAACATAATAGGTGGTTTTGATTTACGTTAGTTTTTTTTTTATTGTTGTGACCGGAATTGAGGTTAGTTCATCTTTATTTCTTAATGTTGTCTCTTTTTAAAGGGTCACGAAACACCAAAACACATGTTTTGATCTGTTGACAGTTATATATATGTCCCACGCTGCTATAAACACTATTAGGACACATAAATCTCACTAAAAAGTGAAAATTGGTTGTTTTTGTGTTATTTCGAGCAAATTCGTTCTTCCGGTTTGAAACGAATTTTTGAAGCTGCATCACGCCGATGAGATCCATGCGTGTATTCCAGCGTGGAGAGTGGACGTTTGTACCTGCGAGTGCATCGTGACGTCTCCGAGTGTGCGGCATTCAGTCATGAGAAAGACTTGGTTCAAACCAATCAGAGCGCTCTATTGTGTATGCGGCGCAACTTCATTAATATGCATGATAGCTTCGAAGATTGTTTGCACCTGTTGCAGTGTTCAGACGACAGAGAGACGCCATGTTGTGTTGCCAAAACAAGTGGAAGAAGAATTGTTCACTAGTGTTGTGTTTATGTGCTGCAATGAAGGTTTTGTTTTCATTTCCCTGCTATAAGAGTGCAGCTGGACTCACGCGACACCTGCAGAAATGCGTTTGTAAGGAACTTTTTTTTACCCGAGAGCTTTTCACATCTGGAAATGGTGAAATCCAGATTTGCCGCTCGTCTCCTTTTAAAAAATACGCTGCTCTAGTTCATGTTGATTGTCCTGTCTCTACAGATTTGGTAAGTCATCGATCAGTGGTCTTTGTTTGTTTATTCGGATGGCAAAGTTAGTTTGTATCATCAGCTGTACTGTTTCAGTGTTTGCATATGACAGATAATGTATTTCACAAATGTATATCACTTGTTTAGTGTTAGGATCTGACATAAAGCCGCACTGAAAAGACATGAGGTGAGGCTCGCAGTAGCTCTGCCTCACTGAAGAAGGCGCACCTGAGCTCACGTGAGGTTATTCTTGTTCAGCTGTCGCTCTTCTACGTAGTAAACTTTAATAGGAGTCCCAAAAAAATAGGAAACCCAAACAATATCCAACTCCCCAGAAGCATCTACCTAACTAAATGTATGAAACAAAATAACAAACGTGAAGAGTCTTCCAAGTCCTAACTATTTACTCTGTCTATTGAACAAGTACAAGGGGTGGCGCTCCCCCCTAACCTAATGTACTGTACACAAGAGTAGTCCTACGTGTTGCAAGATGTATGTCACGTGACCTTCTTACCTGTCCGCTTCGTCCAAGCCTCGTAAACAAAGTGAATGAGAGATGGAATGTTATGAATGACAGACGGATAACGTGCACACAGAAACAGGCAACAACAAAAACACACAGTCAGATAGGGTTTTCTTTCTACAACGCAACGCAATCAACAAAACCACAAGTGGAAAACAAGATGGCTGAACTGGGGTCTGGTGCGCGCTTTTATAATGGGTAGTCTTTGCCTATTGGACATGATGTCAGAGTGATGTAACTGGGGAGGAAATGATTGACGCATGAAGTGACCAATAGCAATAACCGGAGAATCTGAAAGCAGATACGGGAGAACAGAGCGAGAAAGGAAAAACACAAACAGAGTGCAAATAACACAAATAGGTAACAGACTTTCAATCAAAACGTGAATAAATAATTGACGATCAATGCCAGAGCTAAAGGGCTTGCGCACAGACCTTTAGCTCCGGCGTTGATCATTAATTAGATAAGATAACGCGGAAGATAACACGATCATTTCAAGACTTCATTTAAAAGTAAAGGTCAGACCAGTGTGCAAATTTTATTTGTGTGTGTGTGTGCGTGTTTGTGAGAGAGAGAGAAAGTGCATGCATCCGCCGTGATGCTTTGTTCCTTATTATTGGCTGTCTGTAGCGTCCACCTTAGTGCATTTGGGAGGCTTGTTGAATCGCTAGACATTTTACCTTCTTCATTGGCCCAATATGTACCCGCTATGTTTATAGAAAGAATGCTGATATAATATCTGAAACACAGTTGGCAAATATATTACAGTATGTCACAAAACTGAGTACACCCCTCACATTTCTGCAAATATTTATTTATATCTTTTCATAGGACAACACTGCAGAAATGACTCTTTGACACAATGAAAAGTAGTCAGTGTAAAGTTAGTTTAGCAGTGTAAATTCAGCGTCTCCTCAAAACAACTAAAAATGCAGCCAATAATTGCTAAACCCTTGGCAACAAAAGTGAGTACACTCCAAACAAATTGAAAAGTTAATATTTTGTGTGGCCACCATCATTTTCCAGCACGGCTTTAATTCTCTTGGACATGGAGTTGACCAGAGCTTCACAGGTTGCCACTGGAATCCTCTTCCACTCCTCCATCACAACATCACCAAGGTGGTGGACATTTTACACCTTGTGCTCCTCCACCTTCCTTTTTAGGATGCCCCAGAGGTGTTTTAAGGGGTTTAGGTCTGGAGACATGGTTGGCCAGTCCATCACCTTTACCCTGAGTCCCTTTAGCAAGCCAGTGAGGTGTATTTGGGGTCATTATCATGCTGGAACACTGCTCTGTTGCCCAGTTTCCGGAAGAAGTGGATCATGCTCTGCTTTAGTATGTCACAGTACTTGTCAGAACTCATGTGTCCCTCATTGAATTGTAGCTTCCCAATGCCAGCAGCACTCATGCAGTCCCACATGATGACACTCCCACCACCATGTTTAATGATAGACAAGACACACTTGTGTTTGTACTCCTCACCTGGTTGCCGCCACACACGCTTGACACTATCTGAACCAAATAGGTTTATCTTGGTCTCATCAGACCACAGGACATGGTACCAGTAATCCTGGTCCTTAGTTTGAATGTCTGCGGCAAATTGTTTGCGAGCTTTCTTGTGCATCGTCTTTAGAAGAGGCTTCCTTCGAGGACAACCATGCAGACCAATTTGGTGCAGTGTGCGGCACTGACAGGCTGACCCCCCATCCCTTCAATACCTGCAGCAATGCTGGAAGCACTTATCCGTCTGTTTTTCAAAGACAATCTTTGGATGTGATGCTCAGAACGTGCACTTAGCGTCCTTGGCTGACCATGGCGAGGCCTGTTCTGAGAAGAACCTGTCCTCTTAATGCATTGAATGGCCTTGGTCACTGTGCTGCAGCACAGTTTCAGAGTGTTGGCTATCTTCTTATAGCCTCGGCCATCTTTATGCAAGGTAACAATGTGTTTTTTCAGGTCTTCTGAGAGTTGTTTGTCATGAGGTGCCATGTTGAACTTTCAGGGGCCAGGTTGAGAGAGTGGAAAAGCTTTTATACCAAATTTAACTCACCTGCTATTTGAAAACACCTGAGACAGTGTAAAACTATTGAGTCACATGACACAGGGGGAGGAAAATGACTAATTGTGCTCAATTTGTACATTTTCACTTAGGGGTGTACTCACTTTTGTTGCCAGGGGTTCAGCTATTATTGGCTGTATTTTGAGTTATTTTGAGGGGACACTAATTTTACACTGCTAAACTAACTTTACACTGACTACTGTTCACTGTGTCCAAGAGTCATTTCTGCAGTGTTGTCCTATGAAAAGATATAAATAAATATTTGCAGAAATGTGAGGGGTGTACTCACTTTTGTGACATACTGTATATCATATATAATTTATTTAAGATTTGATCATTTTCTTCACTTTATTTTTTATTTTCATCAAGAAATTTACTTACAAATAAATTATGGATTATTCGTTTTAATTAATATATCAGTTCATTTTCTTTTCGACTTAGTCCCTTCATTAATCTGGGGTCGCCACAGTTGAATGAACCGCCAACTTATCCAGCATTTGTTTTATACAGCGGATGTCCTTCCAGCCACAACCCATCTCTGGGAAAATAATTAATATATCGACTTAATAATATGAATACATTAAACAAAACGCTATTGGCTGTTTTATTAAATAGGGGAGGGGCTACTGTCTCCTGCCCTGTCTTCATGTTTCCGTTCAAACTGTCTCAATCATCAAACAAATGCACTTCATGGGACCTTTACTTTTGGTTTCAGCAGCTGGTTTTCATGTTTTTGTGCCTCACTGACATCTCTCAGACTCCTATACAGTGCTGTATACACTGGCAAATGCTGTAAGTCAGCCGGTGATGGCCGTGGTTTGATGATGGCAGAAGCAGAAAGTGTCCAGCCAGCAAAAAGGCGTCTGCGATTCAGCTCTTCCTCTAGATTTACTGTCAGATGAGAGGATTCCTCTGAAGAAACACATCTGTGCTGAAAACGCAGACGCGGCACACCGGAAAAAAATATTCATTAATTGGATTTAATAATTTGTTTTAAGTTAAGGGGCTGCAAACAATTTATATGGGCTGAATTTAAGCAAATTAATTCAATTTAATAATATTCGACTTAATTTGTTTGTTTAAAGTCAGCCCATTTGAAGTATGTAGCGCTCTTTCCCTAGAGGTGTGAACCTACACAGGTCTCACGGTTAGGTTTGGTTACGATTATAATGCCATCGATTCGGTTCAATTCGATAGCCTGGTGCATCACAGTGCATTGACAATGCTTTCCATACACATTTTTATATTTTCTTATCACAATAATTCTTGTATTAAAGTCTACAAATATATTTACATACTATTTGTAACACAATTTGGTCCTTTAATATAAACAGTCAGATATATAAACTGTACCTTTAAAAACTCAAGTACACGCACAGAACAACATAACAGCATTTATAGCAAATAAACAAACGTAAATATCCCGCTGGCTTTCTGAGCCTTGTCTAGTGAGTTCGTTCTTACACCCCTATTATTGGTCACGCGCTCAACAGGAAGGGCTGCGATTGGCTCTAACGCTCTGGTGCCGTTCAAGATGATAAACAGTGATAAACGGCAGCGGCGATCACAGCTGATCCGTGATAGACGAGGAGGAGAAAACTCTGCAGACACGCACCCATGTCTGTATCCAGAAGTATCGCTGTAACCGCCGAGAGGAGAGGAAAAGTCACACCAGCAGGTCAGATGGGCCAGAGAGAGAGAAAAGGAGGACTTTCATTTTCTCAATGGCAGTGAAATAGGGACTTCTACTGTAAGTGTCCGTGAAAGTTCAGCAAACACACACGCTGTGAAATTGTGCACAGTTTCTGAGTTTTTAGGGCGCTGTAAATACTCGCTCTCGCCTCCCTCGCTATAGTAAGCTACGGAGACATAGTGCAAATGAGATAAATTACGTCAGTAAATAATAACCGCTTATGATTTATTAATGAACCGATACCGAACTGTCCACGTCTGCATCGCGGTGCACCGAAGAAACAATTAATTTTCACACTCCTTTCTTTCCCTATGGCGATAGAAGGACCCTGAATTCTTATAAATTTGATCGCTTCAATTTGTAATTTACCTTAAAAGGAAACCCATAATCTCATACCAGTTAATATAATATAATAAACACAACCAATCTGGTACGAAATTACTTTTCCGAATTTACTTCAATGCAACTAAACCAGGAGTGCCTGTAAGGCTGTTTTTTTTTAACTACAGCGGTTCTGAACTGTAGTTCTGCCGAATGACTAAAAGTTATCAGTATGATGGTAAAAAACTGTACATTCTAGTCAAAACCATCCTTCTGCAATCTTATACCAAAAGCGGAAATAAGGGCAGTATTAATAGATTTAAATGTGGGAGAGCGTTGCTATTATGTGATTATATTGTATTGCAATATGGAGCCATTAAATGTTGATGTTAAATCAAAAGTAATTGACAAATATTTAAAAATGAGATGATTTAATGACAATACTTCTCTATGGTTTCAACTGAATTAGTTACAAATAACTGTATGAAACAATAAAACATGAAATGATATAAACATATGATAATAATTGTACCCAGCTTAAATGTAAATTAAAGTTACCTGAGAGAGAGAGAGAGGGAGAGAGAGAGGGAGGGAGAGAGATAGAGAGCCCTGAGCAGGAGCCCAGAGAAGGCCAGAGCCAGAGAAGAAAGAGGCCAGAGCTGAGTTTACCCACCCATTTGTAACTTTCTTGACCATGTGACCAAAGCCTAAACACTGAGACATTCAAACTGACCAATCAACATGTGACTACATCATCAAACCCCCACAGTCCACAAAGCAGTTCCTGATTTCATCAGGAATTTGTGTGAGCCCTCTTTGGTGAAAAACACATGTTCTGCCATATAAACAAATGCATATAATAATTTTCATCCCTACATGCCCAAAGTAGGGCCCGTGGGCCAATATTGGACCATGGTAACCTTTGGTTTGGCCCGTCATCCCGTCTGAAATGAGAGGGAGAATGATGGGGAGTTGGTTGGGGTGAATGCCTATGACAGAAATAGTAATTTCGAATTTAATGTATAGCCTTTTGTTTCTTTGTTTAATTGAGAGCTACAAAAAAGCCAACTAAAATTCAATGTTACATATGAATCAGACTTTAAAATTAAACTCTGTGTTCAAAGGGGGAGTTTTTGTTTTTTACCCAGATATTTAAAAATAATATATTTTAGAACCGTAATCACAATACGGTCATACTGTTGAACAGTGATATTTTTATCCAAGGTTATCATACCGTCAGAATCTTACACCGGCCCATGCCTTCTGTAGAAGCTCTGTCAGGAAAACAAATTCCTCGTATGTGTGAAAATACCTGGCAATAAAGCTCTTTCTGATTCTGAAAAGCTCTTTCTGATTAATTTGTGCTATTGTACCTTCACAAGTCACTATTTTAAGGAGGCTACGAATCCAAAAGGTTTTTGCACACGTGCGGAGTAAAGCGATTTTGTATGAGTACCTTCTTTGCAGCTGTAAAACCAGCAAACAACATTCTCTTCTTCAGTGTACTTATACAGAAATTAGAATCATAATTCAGAAGACATAAACCAAGATTAGACACATGATCAACTTGCAGTAAAAAGGGCAAAACAGAATTTGCATGAGGCCACAGGTTGACAACAATTAGACATTCCCAAAACATATGAAGGAAATTACCTAAAGACACAGTGTTAGATAGGACAGTTGTAGTTCGTCTGCAGTTTCATTTTAAACCTCTTATAAGGAGTTATGCATGCTCTATGTATAACTTTGAAATGGATAAGATGATGAGCTATGTTTTTAGAAGTTAAGATTAGACGGCACTCTATCTCAATCAATCGATAAGGCTAAATCTGTTCGTTCACGATTTCAGACAAGTTTAATAGAAAGAGGCTTTGCAGTGTGATCATTAAGTTTCATTAAGAAACAGATGGTCGACCATAGGGTGGTGCGATCCGATCCCACATAGGTGTTTGTTTTTTAGTTAAATTCTCAGATCAGGTTTGTCTGAGGTGTTGGGGGCGTGGCCAGGGTTTAATTTGTGCCTGACACGCCGCATCCGGCACCTCTGAAATCTGATCCGGCACCTCATTTTACCAATTCCCCACCTCAACCGCCCTTCTCCCCATCCGCTGTTCACTTTTTCTCTTTCTTCCACGACTCCCCAACCCTCTTCACTTTCGTCCGCGACACCCACACCCCCCCGCCCCGCTCTTCACTTTCATCTGTGACACCTCTCTATCCTCGGGTAACATCAGGGGTGTAAATCCCAGGGGAACAGGGGGGACATTTCCCCTCCCACTCAAGGGTTGCCAACCCCCGCCCCCCCCCCAAAAAAAAGTTTAAAAAAAATTGCACTCTGTATTGTGAAAAATATATGTATCTATACCTAAAATAATTGTTTAAGTAGAAAAAAATGCATTTCGCAATTAAAATTTGTTTAGAAACTGTTGAGTTCCCCCTCCCCTTCCTCACAGTGGTTTGGTCCACTGCCTGCTTTCTCGGTTCATCTCACTGACTATGCGCACACACACAAGTCAGGTGTGCGGCTGTGTCTCAATTCATGTCAATCTTCAGTAAGGCGGGTATTTTATAGTAAATAAAGCGATTATCTTTAATCTTGTTGATACAGACTCATTCATAAATTATATGCGGTAAAAATGCTGATTACCGATGTTTTTTCCATGTGTCTGCTATATTAGTAATTTAAATATTACCCATCGAGTTAACGTTAGCTTGTTTACAATAGCCTTTTGCAAAGTGTGCTGCAGCTAACGCGCCAAAGCCGTTTCCCATGCAATGTTTTATTTGTGACGAGTTGGCATAATGTTTACAACATAAACGGCCACAATTAGCATATTTTGTAGCTGCGCATTTGCTAAATGAGCACTGTACTACGTGTGAACTCACCCCACTGTATTTTTGTATAATCAATTTCCATTCTGTTCGTACATGACAATTAATTCAAGACAACAACTTTAACCTTTTTTTAATTCTATGTTTTTATTGTTGTGATTATTTTTATAGTTTTATGTACTTCATGTAAAGCACTGTGAATTAACATTGTGTTTAATCTTGCCTTGCAGTGACTAGATAAAATGACAGAGAAAAGGAAAGTAGACCTTAGATCATTTTTCAGCGCACTTAAACGCCAATAAATACAACAAGTTCACATATTAAGGCATTTTGGATTTAAGAATGGGTGATTATGAAAATACTAATGTCACAATGTTAATCACAGGCAGAGAGCATAGCAGAGCAGGGTCAGTCAGATGTACAGTGTCAGGTAAGGGGGTGAAGTGATAATGACAGAGTTTTTATTTAGATGAGCAATTTCTTTAATGTTTTTAGTGTTATGGCTGTTCAGCAGACGAACATCACAGGCTCACCTATTTACAGTAGAATCTGTCCATTTAACAAGTGTAATGTAAACAAGTGAGTTATTATGAGTTTAGAAAAAATCTCTTCCTGCATTTCTTCTGCTTCAGCAGTCAGTCTGGTGACCGCACACAACATAAACAATCTGAAGAAAAATCTTTCATTGAACCTGAGAAAAAATATGTGGGGACGTATCTTTATAAGTACAATTTGACTGTATTATTTGTGTCCCTCTTAAAAAATTTCTCAAGGGAAATTTAATATATTTATTGTCCCCCCCTAATGTTAAATGAGATTTACACCCTTGGGTAACATGCTGGATTCTTTACCCCGATCTGTTCCGGAACCTCGCGTTCACAAATTAAGCACTGGGCGTGGCTAATATACTTAACCACGCCCCATCCAACATCAGCACTATGACAACAAACAGAAATGGTTTGGAGGTGGAGAAGGAGAAGTATGTTAGGTTGTAATAACTCTCCCCAAACCCTTTTCCTCATCTTTCTGAATGAAACACCTTCTTTACTCTATCCAATCCGCTTGCAGTACAAAAAAGCCATGCCCACGCTTAACTCATTTAATATTCCATTTCTCTAGGAACTGCGTCACAGTACGAATAATAATAAAAAATGGTCGCAGCTTCCAGTTCATGTGGACTTGTTTGCAACCACTAACAATTAATCTTTTTTTCACTGCACAAACCGAGTGTTTCATGGGCATCAGAGACACGCATGTGTGTTTGTTCAGAACAGTGAATCAGGGAGAAATCCGAGCGATCGATGCAGACTGTGCTGGTGTAGCGTCTGATTCATTAGCTCCGAGCTTTTAGTATTCAGAAACAGCAAAAGCAAACGGCTGTGACTAATGAGGCTAGTGTAATAGGTGTTGGTAACAGTGTTATTTTAGTATCATTGATTACCGTTGTAGAGCTCAGCGCTGGGTTCAAGAGCGTTTTAGTCTGTAGAGATCTATAGGTCTCGTCTCTGTATCATTTATATTCGTATAGTCTCGTCTTGATAACTATAATCTCGTTTTCATTCCATTTCGAGACAGTATTTAACATGAAAGCAAACTATTTGTCTTTCTGACTGGAATATTTGCATTCATCCATCCATCCATCCATCCATCCATCCATTCATTCATTTATTTGGTCATTTATTTATTCATTCATTCATTCATAAATTCATTCATTTGTACAGATGTTCAATTTATTTATTCACTCATTTATATATTTTATTTATTTATTCCGTCATTCATTCATTCATTTGTACAGATGTTCAATTTTATTTATTCACTTATTCATTTGTTAATTTACTTATGCATTTATTTATTTACTCATTCGTACGTTAATTTATTTAGTCATTCATTCACTCATTCATTAGTACAGATGTTCAGTTTATTTATTTATTCACTTAGTCATTTATTCACTCATGTATTAATTTAGTCATTTATTTATTCATTCATTAATTTATTCATTAATTCATCAGTTCACTAATTTGTACAGATGTTCAGTTTATTTATTCACTCATTTTATTGATTTATTTGTTCAATCATTCATTTGTTTGGTCAAATGTTCAATTGATTTATTTATTTACTCATTCATTTTATTTATTTATATTATTCAATCATTCATTTATTTGTACAGATGTTCAGTTTATTTATTCACTGGTTCGTTTTATTTATTTATTTATTTATTTATTTATTTATTTATTTATTTATTTATTTATT
>CAIGQQ010026789.1:4253-26571 GCA_903798035.1 Danio albolineatus
GGGTGCTCCGGTTTCCCCCACAGTCCAAAGACATGCGGTACAGGTGAATTGGGTAAGCTAAATTGTCCATAGTGTATGTGTGTGAATGAGAATGTATGAATGTGTTTCCCAGAGATGGGTTGTGGCTGGAAGGGCATCCGCTGCGTAAAACAAATGCCGGATAAGTTGGCGGTTCATTCCGCTGTGGCGACCCCGGATTAATAAAGGGACTAAGCCGAAAAGAAAATGAATGAATGAATGAATGAAGATGATGATGATGATAATAATAATAATAATAATAATAATGACGACGACGACGACGACGACAACAACAACAACAATAATAATAATAATAATAATAACTAATTAAACATTATAAGTCGGTTTTAAATGTTTGTATTTAGTTCTATGACTTTTTCAATAGCTACACAAGACTCTAATCTGCATTATTTTCAAATTGAATAATGATAATTTATATCATTATTCGAACATGTAGGCATCGAACTACATTAATCAACAGTGAATCAAAACAGTTTTTCAATTTGTCCTAATTGAAGAGCAGGTTTTGCTCAATAGTATACGACAACTTTGAGTACAACACGTCCAACCTTGAGGCGGATGGGCTACAGCAGCAGAAGACCACACCGAGTGCCGCTCCTGTCAGCTAAGAACAGAAAACTGAGGCTACAATTCGCACAGGCTCACCAAAATTGGACAATAGAAGATTGGAACAACATTGCCTGGTCTGATGAGTCTCCATTTCTGCTGCCACATTCGGATGGTCGGGTCAGAATTTGGTATCAACAACATGAACGCACGGATCATCCTGCCTTGTATCAACAGTTCAGGTTGGTAGGGGTGGTGTAATGGTGTGGGGGATATTTTCTTGGCACACTTTGGGTCCATTAGTACCAATTGACAATCGTGTCAACGCCACAGCCTGCCTGAGTATTGTTGTTGACCATGCCCATCCCATTATGACCACAGTGTCACCATCTACTGATGGCTACTTCCAGCAGGATAACACACCATGTCATAAAGTGTGAATTACCTCAGACTGGTTTCCTGAACATGACAACAAGTTCACTGTACTCAAATGGCCTCCACAGTCATCACATCTCAATCCAAGAGAGCACCTTTGGGATGTGGTGGAACGGGAGACTCGCATCATGGATGTGCATCCGACAAATCTGCAGCAACTGCGTGATGCTTTCATGTAACTACTAGTAAGGTACCTAATAAAGTGGCCATAAACATATATTTAAGGCTTTTTACAGTGTAGCCATCACACAATCCAAAACCATGTGAAAAAGCCTTAAAGGCCACTTAAAAAAACAAAACAAACAAACAAAAAAAACTACCAAATGTTACAGAGGTGTGAAAAAAAAACTCTCAAAGGTGTTTTTTCACAAGAAAGGCCAGAAACAGGTGGCAGGCTGTGGTTTAGCACCTTTGTTTCTGATTGATGTTTGGAGGATGAGTTGCAAACGCACTTGCGGTTCACCGTAGGCTGGCGGTGGCTGTGCATGTTCTTTTTTGGGGAGCTAAAATTAGCAGCCCATGTGTATTTCCGGCCCGCAAAAGAGTCGAAAAAGCAGAAACAAACAAACAAACGCAGCAAAACAACTTTCAGCTGGTGGAAAATGGTACCTACGGATGCGGGGGCGCTCAACACATCAAATGGCATTCTTTTAAATCTATAAAAGCCCTGCAAGACAAGATGATGCATTCTGACCATACGGCCCACCTGAGTTCCAGCTGCTGGCATTAACACAGCACCACACACACACACAAGCACACGACCGTGAACTCGTTCGCACGCATGCATTCATTTCTCATGTCTAGCCAGACATGTTGTCGAGACCCTGTTAAAAATGCATTGTTGTGGAAAGGGAGGCTCGGCTGAGAGCTACACTAATGCGAATGCGTCTCCATTTGCTCTGTCAGCACTACTCCAGCAACTTCCATAATTTACAAAATGGAGTGGGCGGGGCCTAATAAGATCACAGCCAATCAGTTCATATTATTCAGATTGAATTCACAAAGTTTAAAGAATACACAAGTAGTAAAGGTTGATTACTTGTTTTTAATCAACTCATGAACAACCTAAAGTTGCACTTTTTGATTTGTATCTCAAACCACTAGTGATTCTGCATTATTTTAGAAACAGCTTCTGGCATATACTCAAATGTTTTCACCATTTCTATACATTTTTAATAAAGTGAGTTAAAGGAAAAAGTACAAAACAGGAAGATAAACAAGCAACATTAATGCAAACACAACTCTAATAATTTTCAATCAAACAACAGTGACTGAAGAGATGTTCCTGGGGCGGAGTCAGTGAGCTCACAGCCAATCAGTTGTCACTATTCAGGAAAAAAAGCAGTCTACAAGTCAGGAACCTAACACAGGCTCAGTCTGAAAACGTAGCCCTATGTACAATTCTGGAGAGCACGAATTATGTAGGCAGAAATACATATGGCCGCATTTCATCTTTAAAAAGAACACTACGGGTGGTATGATGGTGTTACGCTTACCAGCTGATCGCTTACTTCTGTATAAACTGGTTTACCGCTGTTACTAGTTTGTCCAGTGGCTTGTCATGTGCGTCGGCAGACTTGAAACACAGAGGAGTTGACCACAATAATGGGATTCGAGTCCGCCGAAGAACAGTTAAAGAAACCAGGTAAGACGAAAACAAAAGCCAAAATATTAAATAAAGAAGTAAATAACAAGGTGAGAATGTGGTAAAATCTGAAAATGTGGTAAAAATCAGATGAGGGCTTTTTTTTTTCTGTATTGCTTTTTAAAACTGTCGGTTGGGTTTTGGGAAATGGGTGGCGGGTCAATTGGTGCTTCTGAAAACACTGTTGGTTTCCAAAGGAGGAGGGTGGGTCAGTCGATCGGTCAGTCAGTCAGTCGAAAGCAGCCTCTGGTGGATTTATGTGAGAACAGCAGTAGTGAACGGCACTCGCGAGAGAAATTTGAGGTACACAGCGGCCTCTGGTGGATTCGCAAAAACAAAAACTGCAAAACAACGTACCTCCTGGGATATATTTGGCGCTCTCAATAAATGTATATAGCGGTACATTTTCAGAATGAGTCTGGGTTGCAGGAACCCCCGGCAGGTCAGTCACAATCCCAAATTTGCTAAATTTATTATTATATTAAATGGAAATTAAAATTAAAAAGGTTTATGAGAATGATACTACTACTACAACTCGATATGCTAATTTAGCTTATTTCTGTACAGATGGCTTTCCTGCTGTTACCAGTTTGTCCAGTGCCTTGCCATGTACTTTGGAGGACTTAAGACACAAAAAGGAGTTGACCGCAAAGACGGGATTCAAGTACGGTGAAGAACGGTTAACGAAAGCAGGTAAGACGAAAACAAAAGCCAAAATATGAAATAAACAAGTAAATAACAAGGTGAGAATGTGGTAAAATCTGAAAATGTGGTAAAAATGAGGTGAGGGCTTTTCATTTTCTGGATTGCTTCTGAAAACTGTCGGTTGGGTTTAGGGAAATGCGTGAGCGGGTCAATTGGTGCTTCTGAAAACTCGATTGGTTTCCGTAGGAGGAGGGTGGTTCAGTCGGTCGGTCAGTCAGTCGAAAGCAGCCTCAGGTGGATTTAAGCAAGAACAGCAGTAGTGAACAGCACTCGCGAGAGAAATTTGAGGTACAAAGCAGCCTCTGGTGGATTCGCAAAAACAAAAACAGCGAAAAAAAAGCACCTACTGCGTTGCAGGTACCCCCAGCAGGTCAGTCACAATGCCAAATTTGCTACATTTATTATTATATTTAATGGAAATGAAAATACAAAATGTTTATAAGGATGATACTACTACTACTACTACTCGATATGCTAATTTAATTTGTGCAAAAGATATTTATATAACTAAAATTGTTGAAGCAAACAAGCCAAGTACCTCCACAAATAGCTATAGGAACTATACGAACATGGATAGGATTAACGCTAAAGTTGCGAGGCGATAAACTCTAGCTCAGTTTTGGTATTTTGCATTGCAAATATAATGACGATGGTACTGAATTTTCTCTTGGAGCAATCGGTAAACAACAAAAGGTGAACATAATGCAATTCAAAAGCATAAATAAATCGAAACAAACACAAAATAAAAACATGAATCACAAAATATGGAAAATTGTTAATTTACGAATATTTTTTTACAATGCGTCTTGTCTTCAGGTACCATTCTCGCTACTTCTACAGATTAGCAACAGGCTAAAACATCCGAATTGGGTAGAGTTAATGCATGGGGGCGGGGTTTAGCAAGCTCACAGCCATTCGGTTTTGATTGTTAACTGAAACCAGTGACACAACTCAAAGGATGAGCAACTCTTTGTCTTGGGATGTAGTGGCATACGTTAGCAGCGACTAAATTTTTCAGTCGACAGAAAGAGACACATCAGACTGCTCTGAGACCTGAGGCGCACTTACTTATTCATCAAGTAAGATCTGTTATACTCCAGCTGTGCCGTGTCTTTATATGCCCTTCCTAAACTAAAGAGACATTACTCACTTCTTTACGCCGCTCGCTTTTGATAAAACAGCATATTAGCAGCTACGCTAACAAAGGTAAACCCGGCGGATCTGAAGGCTCTGTGATAAACAGCTGGCGCAGCGAGCGGCTTATCTAGGGTGGGTGTGTTTTTAATCTAGTTATTAATGTCGTAAATTAGCTCGTATAATTGAATGTTCATATAACATCACATCCTTCCCGACAGAATTGGTATTGGACTGCTTATAATAATAACTTATTTCCCAGATGAATATCATTGGACTTGAGAATAATTCCGTCACTTGGCTAATTCTGGAGACAAAAGGGTGGAGTGGATCGTTGATAAGGCACTACTCTTGGTACGAGATGAACCTGGTGATGTTCAGACAGATGTGGTTATGAAAGAAAATGAAGGTATTTTGAGTTGATATGATGATGATGGGTTGTTTATTTCTTTATTCAAAACTGAGAATGCTTGGCTGATAGTTAAATAGAGTTAATAATAATTAAAGAAATCACTGCCAGATGCAGATTAGCAGCAATAACTGGGATGATCTCAACGTGTTCTCTAATTTTAATCAGCTGTTTATCAAATATATTTATACAGTGTTTCAGAATATACGCAAATATGTGCCCCTACTTATCCAGCATATGTTTTACGCAGCAGATGCCCTTCCAGCTGCAACCCATCACTGGGAAACATCCATACACACTCATTCACACACTCAATTTATTTCTAGAGAACTTTTAACTAACCACAATGGGTACCAAAAAGTGCTGTACAGAGATGCAGTCAGTCCAAAAGATCTGGGTGTTGAAATGTATGTACAGATTTGTTATTAATATACAGGTCATTAGCAGACCCAGACGGAATCTGCGGACATTTTTTGCTATTTCTGCGAAGTATTTTGTTAAAAATCTGCGGATTTATGCGGAATTATTTTAGGAACATCATAACAAAAAAATTAGTATATAAAATAAAAAGTAATACCTTTTTAACATTCATTTAATGTTTACAATACGAATCCAATTAGATCCACTTTATTTGGTAAACAAAGCAAGTCTCTGATATAAAATCTCTACTAAAAGACAGAAAATATTACTTTACACACTGTGTTGTAAATAAATCATATGAATATTTTCATATTAATCAATATTTTTACTGAAATTAATTTAAAAACTGAATAAATATAAATTTACACACATTTACACCAGTAAATAAACAGAATCAAAGATGGGCTAAAAATCTGCGGAATTCTGTGGAATTCTGCGCACGCAGATTCCGTGTGGCCCTAGTCATTAGGTGCTGTGTACAACTGCGTAAGAAGTATTGCATTGTATATTGTTATAAGGTGCTGTGTACGAGTGCGTATGAGAAAGTATTGCACGTATATTGCACAATCAGGGAAATGTTTAACTGTTCATGAGGTAGATGGCCTGAGGAAAGAAACTTTTCCTGTGTCTGGCTGTTTTTGTGCTTGGTGCTCTGTAGCGCCGAGCAGACGGTAACAGTTCAAACAGGAAGTGTGCTGGGTGCGAGGCGTCCAGGGTGATTTTGAGAGCCCTAGTACTCACTCTGGAAAAGTACAGTTCTTGAAGCGTGGGAAAGGGTAGTGCCAGTGATTCGTTCAGCATAAAACATGCAAACATGCAAGGAACCAAAAAACATAAACTCACAACACATGATTAAAAGCTAAAGAAAATAAATGTGTTTTCAGTGACCTCTGAAAAGACTCAATAGTTGGAGATGTTATTGAGGAGAGTGGAAGATCGTTCTAAAGCCTCTACTGAAAAAGTCGACATTTCAAAAACAGAACACATACACTACGGACAATTTAGCTTACCTAATACACCTACACCACACGTCTTTGGACTTGAAACTGGAGCACCTGGAGGAAACCCAAGGGGGAACATGCAAACTCCACACAGAACTGCCAACTGACCCAGTCGACGCTCAAACCAGCGACCTTCTTGATGTGAGGCAATCGTGCTACCCACTGCGCCATCCTAATTTCATTAATTTTCATAATTTACTTATTATTTTATATGTTTGTATTTTTTATATATATTATGGAATGAAAAAAAATGAATGAATATTTTTCATGTGCATGGAAAATGGTAAACAATTCTTATGTAAAGTATGACTATTTACTAATACGTTAAACAGATAATTAGAAGTTATTTCAATAAAAACAAAAGAGAATGCTCCAAAAATGCTCTTCTAAATAAAAAAATAGACATATATTCATAAGATTTACATCAAAAAAACAAATGACAGCTGCGGTTGCCAGAGTTTTGCAGTTAAATAAAAGTAAAATTACAGTAAACTACCGTACCTCATAAATTGATGGTGTTTCACCAATGTTTTGAAGTACTAACATCTGCATACTGTACCTCTGTTACACTGATAAAAGCATGTGGCATTACTGTAGCATTCATTTTTCTTCGGCTTAGTCCTTTTATTTATAAGGGGTCGCCACATCGGAATGAATCGCCAACTAATTCAGCATATGTTTTACACAGCGGATATCCTTCCAGCTGCAACCCAGTACTGTAACACCTGGAGGAAACCCAAGGGGGGAACATGCAAACTCCACACAGAACTGCCAACTGACCCAGCCGACGCTCAAACCAGCAACCTTTTTGATCATGCTACCCACCCCGCCACCCTAATTTTATTATAATTTATTTATTATTTTATATGTTTGTATTAGTTTTATTTTATTTTTTTCATGTGAATGGAAAATGGTAAACAATTCTTATGTCAAGTATGACTATTTACTAATACTTTATACAGATAATTAGAAGTTATTTCTATAAAAAAACAATAGAGAATTATCAAAAAATGGAAATAAATAAAATACAAATAGACATATATTCATAAAATGTACATCAAAAAACAAATGACAACTGCGGTTGCCAGAGTGTTGCAGTTAAATAAAAACTATACCTAAAAAAATTACAGTAAACTACCGTACCTCATAAACGTATGGTGTTTCACCAATGATTTGAAGAACTAACATCTGCATACTGTACCTCTGTTACACTGACAAAAGTGATTACTGTAGCATTCATTCATTCATTTTTCTATGGTTTAGTCCTTTTTATTTATCACTGGTCGCCACAGCGGAATGAATCGCCAACTAATCCAGCATATGTTTTACACAGCTGATACCCTTCCAGCTGCAACCCAGTACTGTAACACCAGGAGGAAACCCACGCCACCATGAAAAATCCACATAGAAATGCCAACTGATCCAGCCGGTACTCAAAGCAGCAACCTTCTTGCTGAGGCGACAGTGCTAACCACTAAGCCACCATGTCGCCATAACTAGCATTTTTTCTTTCACAGTTAAAAATCACAGTCATTTTACAGTGTACTCCTGCTAAAATGACATCAAATAATCTTAAAATCCAGCAAATTATGTTGTTATTTTAGTCAAGAATACATTGGATTGTTATTGATTCATTATAAGGAACAAAGCTACTTAAGGACACACTCCCGCATTATTCCAGAGACGACCTCCGTCACTCTTTAAACATTTCCGGCAGCTCTGTGATGGAAAAGATTAGGATTTTCTTGGACAGCTCATTTGGGATTCTGCTTTGAAATGAACAGAAGGGAGGGGGAAAAAGGAAGAGGAAAAGACAAAAAAGAGGAGGTGGTAGCAAAAAAAGAAGACAAGAAAAGAAACAGTGTATATGCCAAATCAGCTCTGATTAATTTATTTCCTCCAAACGCCGCCGCTGACTCAAAACGCATTCAAAAAAAAAATGTGATGCGAGACAAAAGTGATTAATTTCAGGACTGACGAAAACACCGAAAAGCAATCTGGAACATGAGAGCATGATTATTTCATGAATTCTGAAAAAGAAAACATATAACAGAAAATAAATTTTCAAAAGAATATTGAATGGGGAAAAAAAACGGGACCAAATTATCTGGAGGCTTTTTTTTTCTCCCCTATCCACTTCTCCTTTCCTCAGTCTTTGGAAAAGAGAAATTTATTTCTGCCTTCATCTCTAAATTGGATGCAATTTATTGCCTCTCCAAAGCTCGTTTTTCACCGGCCATGGCAGCCAATGCGTATCTGCCTCCTCAGTGTGGCCTCGGGTGCTAATATGCAGAAAGTGGCCGCGGGGAGACGTGACACAGTGAAGGGGAGAAGTTTGGGGACAGAGCCTAAAATCAATCCATGATAGAAAGAGAGAGAGAGAGAGAAAGATGAGTGTGTTTACTCTGAAATATGGCTGCTCGGGATGTCAGGAAAGGTTATATAACTGCTGCAAAATGTTTTCTTACTTAGAGATTTTGTCTTGTTTCAAGTCAGAATATCAAAAAATTTAGGCAGAATTATTAGGCAAATGAGTATTTTGACCACATCAACCTCTTTATGCATGTTGTCTTACTCCAAGCTGTATAGGCTCGAAAGCCTACTACCAATGAAGCATATTAGGTGATGTGCATCTCTGTAATGAGAAGGGGTGTGGTGTAATGACATCAACACCCTATATCAGGTGTGCAGAATTATTAGGCAACTGTGGACTGATGAAATGAGAGTGAGTCTTGATGGGCCAGATGGATGGGCTCGTGGCTGGATCGGTAAAGGGCAGAGAGCTCCATCTGACTCAGACGCCAGCAAGGTGGAGGTGGAGTACTGGTTTGGGCTGGTATCATCAAAGATGAGCTTGTGGGGCCTTTTCGGGTTGAGGATGGAGTCAAGCTCAACTCCCAGTCCTACTGCCAGTTTCTGGAAGACATCTTCTTCAAGCAGTGGTACAGGAAGAAGTCTGCATCCTTCAAGAAAAACATGATTTTCATGCAGGACAATGCTCCATCATAGCGTCCAAGTACTCCACAGCACGGCTGGCAAGAAAGGGTCTAAAAGAAGAAAAACTAATGACATGGCCTCCTTGTTCACCTGATCTGAACCCCATAGAGAACCTGTGGTCCATCATCAAACATGAGATTTACAAGGAGGGAAAACAGTACACCTCTCTGAACAGTGTCTGGGAGGCTGTGGTTGCTGCTGCACGCAATGTTGATGGTGAACAGATCAAAACACTGACAGAATCCATGGATGGCAGGCTTTTGAGTGTCCTTGCAAAGAAAGGTGGCTATATTGCTCACTGATTTGTTTTTGTTTTGTTTTTGAATGTCAGAAATGTATATTTGTGAATGTTGAGATGTTATATTGGTTTCACTGGTGAAAATAAATCATTGAAATGGGTATATATTTGTTTTTTGTTAAGTTGCCTAATAATTCTGCACAGTAATAGTCACCTGCACACACAGATATCCTCCTAAAATAGCTCAAACTAAAAACAAACTAAAAACTACTTCCAAAAATATTCAGCTTTAATATTAATGAGTTTTTTGGGTTCATTGAGAACATGATTGTTGTTCAATAATAAAATGAATCCTCAAAAATACAACTTGCCTAATAATTCTGCACTCCCTGTATGTATATATGTATGTATATATATATATATATATATATATATATATATATATATGGCCTGTCACAATAATCAATATATCGACTTATCGCACAATACATGGACATGACCTCAATCATTTTTGGTGATGCAATATAAATCGCCCATATGTAAAAAACAATTCTTGCAACATTTTAGCTGATTGCACTGCCTCTCTATCTCTATCTGAGGTGTCAGTATGGTTAAAAAAACACTATAGTGTGTACCATAAATGACTATATTATAAGTATAAATATAAGTATATTTTCAGTGCCTGACAACTAAGAACAACCAAAAATCAGTGACAGTGTATTTTTGTATTTATACAATCACTTCTAAACCAGAGACACCCGGGCCTCTGAGAAGTTAAAAAGAGAAGCAGACGACAGCGAAAGACCACTGAATGTTCATATGAGCATGTGGATAACGGATTTATTTGTAGACTAACTGCTTTGCAGGTGAAAGGCTAAATAAGCATGCAGAGGTGAGAGAACAGGTTATAGGTCAGGCGCTGCGTTGGTGGAGCGTTTCATGTCAACTAGAACAGGAAACAAGCAGCACACAGGAAACACAGTGTGTGAACCAATCAGCAAGTGCTAAATCTCAAGTCTGCAGTGTTTACAGTGTTACCCAGTAGCTCTCAAGTTCATTTTAAGACAATTGTTTTTATTTATCTGGGAAGAGGTTTGTTGTTTTTGGGAGTCTTTGCAAAATCGATGAAGATAATTTAATTTCTACCTTCTTAGGTTTCTTTTTTTGTTAAATCTGTAGAACAAAAACTGATTGAAAATAAGAAAGTTTGACTTGCACTATAAACTGCAAAATTCAAAGATTCCTACACTTCATCAAGCTCTGTTGACTTCACTATATTCAGATGAGAATAGCAGCCACGTCTAGAGCAATGCTTGTGGACTTTCAGTATTAAACACAGGAAGCGACATTACCCTCTGCTTACAAAGTGCAAAGCTGCGGTTTGACACTTTCACTGTTTCTCTTCCACAGACGGTAAACGCTCTCCTACACTTCTCCCTCAGTCCGTCCAGCGACCTTGCAGTGCGACGCCTACACAGACAATGAATAACTATCACATTCCCCCGGCTGACAGCTGACACACTCGGGCCCAGGTGATATACCAGACATGACAAGTGATTCTAATTAAACGTTGAGGCTGAGGATATAAAATGGCAGGTAGGGAACAAACCTTGTCCGGCCAACCGGCACGCGCTAGTCCTAATCTGATGAGCCGGGCTTGTCAGGCCCGCGCATCGGTTCCGTCAAACTCAGGCCTGAATCCCTGGAGGAACGTGACAGTTTTCCGCCCGAGGCGAAGACGGGACTTGCCGAACCCCTGCCCATCACAAACAATAAACACAAGGCACAAAAAAGCCTAATGTGAAGCCAAACCGAGCTTTTGGGCTTTTACGAATTTGTCAGAATGCTGTTCGGCTGAATGAAGTCCCCAGGCTTAGGTAATGCATGTCAGGCTTCCACTTGTTTTTTTCAGGCAGGATCCACAGACACCTTAGAACCGAACTTACCTCTGACAAGAAACATACACATTCGGCTTCTTTTTCCTGTTCGCCGTGACATTGTTGTGTTTCGGTTTTTCTGCGCCTCGGCAGAGACGAGGGAACTGTGGAGGGAGCTTTTGTGTACCTTCTTTAGAGAAGTGGAGACAGTTAGCTATTTTTTTGGAGACTTGAAGGAAAACACAAGCAATCCTGTGTTGTTTTGACACAGAACTCTGCTTATAGGGAACATCAGGTAGTAGGCCACTAGAAAGGGTGCAAGGGTGTTAGTGTGTGTTCACACTTTAAGATCCACATAACCCAGAAGCGTATTGCGACGCAGTTTTTTAGAGAAACAGAACATTAAATGAGAAAATTTGTGGGTGTGGTTTGTTTTTTCTACTGCGAGCTGATTGAATGTCGTAAAGTAGGGTGGGTTTTCGAAGAATTATTGCAACCTGACAGACACCTCCTCCCCCACATTTCTTTTTGTTTGACAGATGGAGGGGTGCAAAAGAAACAAGACAAACTCTGGTCCAATTTAAATGAGAATTTAAACAAGTGTGTATTTTGAAACTACACAGAACAAAGGCTGCAACAGTATAAGACTACATCACTACATCTTACTGTACAGGTTTTGGATGAGGATTTGTGAAAAAGTAATTGCACTGTGACATGGGACTATGCTAACATCCTGAAAACATCACTGAGGGTCAGAGTTAACCCATGCACAATTTCTGGAACGACATTTCACAGTCCCCTCCCAGACTCAAGGCTTTCCGGCTGATGACCTTGCATCATCAGTGTTGCCTGGTTCTGGTGGAGAATTTCCAAACAATTCCATTCAAGCTTCTGTTCATGACAAGCTGGCTGAACTCCAATGCTGCCTGAACACATGAGGAAAAGGCAAGACCCTCGCAGATTTGTGGGCAAGTGCTCCAACATGTAGTTTTGTTTTGGGCAACCCCATTCCGAGTCCTGTCCCGCTCTTTTTCCCACTTCGATACCTGATTGTCCTATTTAATCCTATGTAGTGTTGAATTCGATGTTTACATCCACCTATTTGTAGAATATGTGATGAAGATACACAGAAAAAAATATACAGAAACTACGATGGAAATACCCAATAAATTCCGCAATTTGCATCAAAAAGGTAATCAGATCATGGGACAAGTTGGGATGGGACGACATTAATGGAAATTCTAAAATACCTTGGTCATTCTAAAATCCTTAAAACAACCTCAAAGTGGTTCGGTATTGCCTCCCAGAACGGTCTTGAGACCTCCGAAAGAGGTCATTCATTGCGTTTTGTCTTCTTATTTGTAAATTACTTGCGCCTCAGAAAGAAGGCCAACAGTGGCTTCTCTTACCGCAGTCATTATCGTTCTTCTATTTGATATTTGGCGGCAGTTTATCAAGAAGTGAGCGCTTAGTTCGTAATCGTAAACGTTTCATGCGATGTACCAGTTTTGTGCATGAATCAAGTTCGCATCTTCGGATGGAAACATATCTACACTGACACAAGACCAACATCCCGAAAACATCAGCGAGGGGTCAGAGTTAACCCGAGAACAATGTCTAGGATGACTTGTCCTGCTCCCCTCTTGGAATAAAGGCTTAGCAGCTGACAACCCGTCATCATCAGGGTTGCCAATGTCACCAGGCGAGCGAGAGGCTGCCAGTTGGCGCCTGTCGGCAGGAGAGCGATTCTCTGGAACTCTCTGGGAAATCTGTATTTGATAATGCATCTTCACACTCCGCCGCCTTTCCCCTCAACTCAATGCATCAGACTTCTTGGCGTTGTCGTTTCTATACTACAGCAGTCGGAGCCAATACCTGGCATCCACGGCCGACTGACTTGTTTCAAACAGCGGCTAATGAGGGATGTAATGCCTCTCATAGTGAGGTGTGCTTGTTCTTACATGCTGAATTTGATTATCGTTTAAGAACATGATTATTTTATTGTAGGTTTCTGCCTTGCAATTAAGGTTATGCATTCAAGTGCTTCTTCCAAACGCTCTAAATTGCACCCTGAACTCTTGCTGTGTACATTCTGGCAATGCAATTCTGCAGCAGTTAAGTTTTAAAAGCAACTGTGATATAGATTTTTTCCCATCTAGATCAAAATGTGGCAAGTTCTTAGAACGTTTACCCCATTTTGAATTGTTATTGATTCCATATTGCTTTGAAAATAAAAATAAAAAAACATACCTTTATGTTCTAGAGTCCAAAAAGACTGCAAAATTGTCCAATGGTGAAACCGTAAAGTTAAAAAATATTGTCCTTACACATCTTTTTTTAAATTATTATTCACCATGGTTGCACCAAATTATTCTTGTAGGTCAAACTTTTCAAAATATTTTAACTTCTTATATTTAATATACAACCATTCTTAATAACTTAATATAAGACGTCATGAATTACACTGTTTCATGTCCTACAAACAGTGGGCGACACGATGCTTAGCACTTTCGCCTCACAGCAAGAAGGTCGCTGGTTCGAGACCCGGTTGAACCAGTTGGCATTTCTGTTTGGGGTTGGCATGTGCTCCGCATGTTGGCGTGGGTTTCCTCCGGGTGTCTGATTTCTCCCATAGTACAAAGACATGCGGAATAGGTGTACATTCTGGCAATGCAATTATGCAGCAGTTAAGTTCTAAAAGCATCTATAATATAGATTTTTTTCCATCTAGATCAAAATGTGGCAAGTTCTTAGAACTTTTACCCATTTTGAATTGTTATTGACTGCATATTGATTTGCAAAAAAGACATACTGTACCTTTATTCAAGAGTCCAAAAAGACTGCAAAATTGTCAAATGGTGCAACCGTAAAGTTAAAAAATATTGTCCTTACAAATCTTTTTTTTAAAAATTCATGGCTGCATCAAATTATTCTTGTAGGTCAAACTTTTCAAAATATTTCACTTTCTTATATTTAATATACGAACATTCTTAATAACTTAATATAAGATGTCATGAATTACCCTGTATCATGTCCTACAAACAGTGGGCGACACCATTGTTAGCACTGTCACCTCACAGCAAGAAAGTCGCTGGTTTGAGTCCCAGTTGAACCAGTTGGCATTTCTGTTCATGGTTTGCATGTTCTGCGCATGTTGGCGTGGGTTTCCTCCGGGAGTTCTGATTTCTCCCATAGTACAAAGACATGCGGTATAGGTGAATTAAATAAACTAAATTGTTAGTAGTGTTTGAGTGTGCATGAGTGTCTATGGATGTTTCCCACTACTCGGTTGCAACTTAAAGGGCATCCGCTGTCTAAAACATACGCTGGATAAATTGGTTGTTCATTCCGCTGTGGCGACCCCTGACAACAAAAGAGACTAAGCTGAAGGAAAATGAATGAATAGATGCATGAATCATTGGGGTGTAAGCCACTGAGAGGTCAATCAAAGTGTGCAAGAACACAAGACTCCACCATCAATGGTGCCATTTGGAACCTTTTTGCTAAATCTTTGAGGTCCACAGAGCTTTAACCCTGGGTGCAACAAGCAAAACTAAACTTTCGCAAGATTCCTGCTGACATCTACGAAGAGGAAGAAAGATCTGAGTGGAGCTTCTCTTTCATGACAACCCAACTGGCTGAGCTTCAGCTCTGGATGAATAGCGCAGTAAAGAGGAGTTTGCCAAAAGATTTTCCTCAGCTCCTTCAAGTCAAGCACCTCAGAAAAAACCCATCGAGATTCTTCATACAACATCACCTCCAATCCATTGCTGTGAGGATGGAGTGTCACTGACTGCGTTCACACGGACATCTGTAATCTGAATAAGACAATAATATGATTAAGGTGTTTACATGAGTTGCTTTTTGAAAGATCAAAAAACAAATGCTGGATAAGTTGGCGGTTCATTCCGCTGTGGCGACCCCTGATTAATAAAGGGACTAAGCCGAAAAGAAAATTAATGAATGAATGAATGAACTTAGTTCTATTATGACTACAGATGGATTAATTTAAGCACATGGTACACTCTTAATCAGAGTATTGTCTTTACCATATTAAAATCGAGGTATTGGTTTCCAAGTAAACATACTCACTGATGAGAGCTCGTTAAGCAGATTAAAACAGAAAGCTAACAGTTAGCGCGTCAGACTGATATAAGGTCGGTTTTGTGGTTTCGCTTATATTGAGCTTGGTAAATGTTTAATGTAATGCTGAATGTTCACGCTGAGTCCTGCCAGGACTGAGAGAGAAAACACTCCAGCTGCTTCCTCTGCAGCCCTGAAGGAGGATGAAGAATGAGAGAAACACACACAACCGAACACTGGCTGTGTTTATAGCCCTGCTCACACTGTGCGATTTCAGCCACGATTTTGTCATCTGAGGCAAACTTGGGAAGATTCATGCAACTGTAGGTAGGGCTGCTCGATTATGAGAAAAATCACTAATATTTTAATCATATGTAAGTAATGTGTATTTCATTCATTCATTCATTCATTTTATTTCGGCTTAGTCCCTTTATTAATCTGGGGTCGCCACAGCGGAATGAACCGCCAACTTATCCAGCATTTGTTTCATGCAGCGGATGCCTTTCCAGCTGCAACCTATCTTTGGGAAACATCCATACACACTCATACACTTTGGACAATTTAGCCTACCCAATTCACCTGTACCGCATGTCTTTGGACTTGTGGGGGAAACCAGAACACCCGGAGGAAACCCACGCAAACTCCACACAGAAATGCCAACTGACCCAGCCAAGGCTCTAACCAGCGACCTTTTTGATGTGAGACGAACGTGCTACTCACTACGCCACTGTGGCGCCATATTTTTTATCTATTAAAAATAAAAGGTTTGTAGTGCAGAACGCCCTAAAGAGAAGTCATGTAATTTTTCAGGATGAAGTTGGAGCTCCGGGGATGGTTGTTGGAGTTTCAGTGAACGGCAGAACAGTTTGGTATGAAGGTATGAAGTTTTCTGATTAAAACACAGCTAAAGTAGTTCCACTCAGATCCTTGACTGAATTGTAGAACTATATCACTACGTGGAAATGATTTCAGTTGTTTCACAGCTAGTTGAAAATGAAAGTAAAACACAACAGGAGGCTTTGGATGAGATGAACCTGAAGAATCTAGAAACAAGTCCTACACACAGACGTCAACAAACCTGGCAAGGGGCATCTGAAATACAACATCTGAACCGTGAAAAACAAAACAGACAGTAGAATAAGCGGAATAATTGACAACGAACCATTAAATTATTTACAAATAATGTTTCGTTTTATCCTACATTATGAGTACTGAAAAATCATACTCAAGTAAAAGTACCATTACTTGCCCAAAAATGTAGTGCAAGTAGAGTAAAAGTATCTGTGGTAAATATTACTCAAAGTATGAGTAAAAAGTAGCCCTTTTAAAAGTACTCAAGAGTAGTGAGTATTACACTGAATAAAAGTTGATGCGTTTACAGAATGTTACGTTTACACATCCCTGCACAAACAACATGCGGTGTATTTAGGGATCTTCCTATTTTTGTTAGTTCCTTCCAACCTTCCTTCAATTATTTGCTTGTTCTCTCCTTCCTTCATTCATTCGTTTGTTCCCTCCTTCCTTCGTTCACTCGTTCGTTCATATTTTTGTTCCTTCCTACATTAGGTCCTTTTGTTCATTCATTCCTTCCTTCCTTAGTTTGTCAGTCCTTCCTTGAATTCATTCGTTTGGTCCTTCCTTCTTTCCTCCCTTCATTTGTTTGCTCATTCTTTCTTTCATATTTTTGTTCCTTCCTTCATTAGGTCCTTTGTTCCTTCATTCGTTCGTTCTTTACTTCCTTAGTTTCTTCAGTCCTTCCTTGAATCTTTCCTTCATTTATTTGGTTTTTCGATCCTTTCTTCCATTCCTTGTTCGGTCCTTCCTTTTATTTGGCCCTTCCTTCCATTCTTCATTAGTTCCATTTATTGATTGTTTAAGGCTGTTTGGTGATTTCAGTCATCATACAGTCGACATCCATCATTTACAGTGACATGCAGTCTATAAACAGTCTCTGGATCATTGCGTGTACAGATTTTGGACATTTTAACGTTTCCAAAAGGTTTGCTGCATTTATAAAGCGCCCATGTCTCGAGGTTGTTCAGTATGATGCGATTTACTTTCTATGTGTGATTTAATTGGACAGGAATCACAGGACTGATTTTTCTAATGACCATAGACAAGACAGAAATAAAGTAGTGACTGCAGGATGAAGGAAAGTAGTGGAGTAAAAGTACCGATACTGCACTAAACATGCCATCAAGGAAAAGTAAAAGTCCACATTTTTAAAACTACTCCGTAAATTACAATTCCTGAGAAACACTACTCAATTACAGTAGTTTGAGTATTTGTAATTAGTTACTTTACACCACTGATTTTGATCAACTAAATTTTCATTTATGAACACATTTTTGATGAATCGCATTATCAAAAATGTCTTCATCTTTATTTCTGAAGATGAACCAGACAGGTTTAAAACATCCTTCGTGACTGTCTCTGAATGTTATTTTAATTTTTTTTAAACTGAACTCCTCCTTTAAAATGGGATTTGCTAGTATTAAAGGGTGACAAAGCACAATAGCGCGCAGCTAATAATGCTAAGCCGGTCCCAAATAAGCACAAAAGAATTGTTTCTCCATCAAAAAAAGCCGGCTGTGTGATTTCCAAATGCTCTCTTGTCCACTCCTGTCCCTCCATTTGGGCTGCCTTTACAAAAGCCGCTGCTGATGTGATTATAGAGGATGATGATTACGGTTACATAACGGCATCAAATTAATTTACTTCCCTCAACACGGCGGCGAGAGGATGAGAAAAAGAAAAAACAACCCTCCCCTCGTCATTTTCTTTCCCAGCGTTTTGTGTCTGAAGCTCCTCCTTCATCCAAGCGAACACATATTCACCCAGTCCCGTCTCTATCGCCCCGCCAGTCCATTAAAGTCACATCAAGGGGATTAAGACAAACTGGGTCAGTGGAGCAGAGTGTGTGTGTATAAAAAAAAAAAAAAGGAAGAGGCAAACAAACCATGGCCATCTTATAAAGGAGCATTCGAGGGAGGACCATCCTGGGATTCAGAGGACTGTAGACTGTGTCTGGCCGGGAAGAAAAAGGTGTTTTTTTTTTTGCAGGCATGGATGCTGGTTGTTGAGGTCTCATGAGGGCCCTGCAGGCTGGGCCGCAGGAACTCAAGCCGGGCACACGCTTTCTGTTTTCTCTGTGTTTTTCTCCAAGAAGCAAAGACTGGCTCTTCATGATGAAAAGCACTGGCTGTTTTGGTGGAGCTCCAATGGGGGATCCAGTGCCAGCTTCATGCATGCACCCACAGTGGAGGGTTTGGGGATGCGTGGCTCTGTCATGCAGAGTAGAAAGTTGCATGGAGGTCTTTGTGGAGTAACACAAGTGGGAAAAACAAAAATGTGAACCTTTTTTTGTTTGTTTTTAGTAAAAACAAGCTTAAAAATATGTTAATTTTACAACGCAACTAATTATAATAATACAAAAACCGTAAATAAGTACTTCAAGTATCTTGGGTTTTGTTCACGAGTGAGGGAAGGATTGGACGTGGGATTGACAGGTGGAACGGTGCAGTGACAGCAGTAATTTGGTCAATGTACTGGTCTGTTGTGGTAAAGAGGGTGCTAGGCCGACAGGCAAAGCTCTCGAGTTACCAGTCAGTCTACATTCCTACTCTCACCCATGGTCCTGAGCTTTGAGTCATGACCGAAAGGACAAGATCAAGCAACCAAAATGAGCTTCCTTCGTAAGTGGCAGGACGCACCCTTATAGATAGGGTAAGGAGCTCTGTCACCCGGGAGGAGCTCAGAATAGAGCCGCTGCTCTTCCACATTGAGAGAAGCCAGCTGTGGTGGCTCAGGCATCTGTTTCGGATGCCTCCTGGACGTCTACCTATGCAGGAGTTTCAGGCATGCCCCACCGGAAGCAGGCCTCGGAGAAGACCCAGCACCTGCTGGAGGGACTATGTCTCTCGTCTGGCCTGGGAATACCTTGGGATCCCCCTGGAGGAACTGGAGGAAGTGTCTGGGGAGAGTGATGTAAGGGGTTCTCTCCTGAGACTGTTGCCATCGCGACCAGGCCCAGAGTGAAAATTTTGAAAAGTTGCACTTTTTTTTTTCAAAGTCAAGTTAAGGAGACCACCAATCAAATCCTTATATCCCAAATGCTGTATAAAGTAGTTATAATTGTTACAAAGAAGCCCACCTTGAAGCATAAATGGCGCCCTTCATCAAAGTTTCCATCATCTCCTGTGGCAGCAGCAGCAGTGCTGATGTCAACACAACCAACTCCACCAAAAAAAGTCTCAGTCTCTCTCTCTCTCTCTCTCTCAAAAAGTAGAGTCCAGCAAAACCGGCTCAGAGGTCTATATTAGAATAAAGTCCGCCAGCACCTGAGGCCCAGCGCAGACGCAAACCATCCGTTTGAAATGAGTTCCCTTCAGAAGCTCTAAATCATGAGATTTGTTCATATTGACTTGGCTACACTGTCCTAAAGTGCTTTTTAAATGACACCAGAGGGAATATCTCGGTGCCAGCTACACATAAAAATATATGAGATCTAAATGGAGACCATAAACTGCACTCTGAAACAGCACTTTATGCTCAATAAATAAGATTCATGGAACGACACCGAGATGGTCATTATCCCGCAATACTCCCAAAGCACAGCTTGAAATGAGCTGAGGGGGATCTGGCTGTTGTGATTGGGTGTGATGAGGGCAGCGTATGCGTGTGTGTGTGTGCATACAAACTACTGTATGCTGATCTGCTATTAAGTCAACCTACCAATCACTGTGCCTCTAGTATGCTTTTTTGGACATGGCCATTCGGACATGTAATTGTGAATGTAATAGGTCTATGAAGTTGCGAAGGTTTAAAGTAGCAGTTAAAAGGCCGTGAAATCATAACAATTTTTTTGATGTCAGTATCAGTATGTCAGTCCTAAGGATATCTATATTCAAGGCTATTCCAAAACAGTGACAAAATTCGCATTTAGAAGATACAAACATCCAAAGTTTGTCACTTCCTCCTAAATTGAATCAATGTTTTTTTACACCACCCCCTACTTCAGTTTCTCATCCAGTCTTCTGACCAATCAAATGCTCTCTAGTGTCTGACATGCCCCGCCCCCATTCAAGATGCATCACGTTTCCTTTTGAGTTGACGCACTTGAGATCAATCATGCTCATAGATAAAACCCAAATGCTATTGGAGGACCTACTCTATGTCCCGGCCTATCTTCATGTTTCAGTTGAGATTACGTCAAAGATTCAATTAAAGTGCACATTTCAAAACACTTTTAATACGGTATTTTTAACACATGGAGTTATCGGTCACATTTCCACTACTGCGCCGAATGTTTCTCTTTGCTTAACCGTTCCATTTCATGGGTGGAGAACGGTTTGTAATCGTGCTGCACTGTATCAGGCTCACACTTCTTAGAACCGGTTGAACTGATGAAAAAGCAGCCATTGTCTCCAAAAGATAGAAGCAGCTGCTTGAAAACCACCTGAAAAGAATTGACAGTCCATCCACCCTTTTAGTTTCATCAAACTACAAAGTGAAATTTCCAGCATGGGAGACATACACACCAACAAGTAAGCTGCAGACCACATTGTGTAGTGCAGGGGTGCCTAAACTCGGTCCTGGGTGTCCTGCATAGTTTAGCTCCAACTTCCTTCAGCACACCTGCCTCGAAGTTTCTTGTATACCTAGAAAGAGCTTGAATAACTGGTTCAAGTGTGTCTGATTGGGTTTGGAACTAAACTCTGCAGGACACCGGCCCTCCAGGACAGAGTTTGGGCACCCTTGGTCATGAATGAACTTCTATTTGCAAAGCTCCTGTTTGTTGGCCTCTTTTCTACTCAAACTTCTAAACCTCAAATCCATCTGGGTCAAGGCACCAATGTAACTCCTCTGTTTGCACCTTTCAAGCAAAACTTGAGTGGCAATCTGGCATCAAAGGTGGGCATGCTAACAGGGATGCTACAGACTGCAGCATTTAGTGTCCATTGCTAGTATACATCTTAAAGTCAAGGGTGTAACAACAGCAAGGCAACTTCACAAGTTCTACTCAGACTTCTTCAAGCAGATTCCAAGCTTCATTTCAGGCATGGGGCGTGTGAGCACTAATAAGCAAAGGGGTTGGGGACTGTACCAGGCATCTACTGTCCATTGCTAGTATGCCTCTTGAATTCAAGAGTGTAAAATGTAATTGCTTGGTTCCTACTAGCTGGCCTGTGTTACATTCACCCCTCTAAATCTCTTAAGTAACAACACCAAGGCAACTTCACCAGTTCTACTCAGACTTCTCCAAGCAGAATTCAGGCTTCATTTCAGGCATGGGAGGTGTGAGCATTAATAAGAAAAGGGGTTGGGGACTGTACCAGGCATCTAGAGTCTATTGCTAGTATACCTTGAAGTCAAGGGTGTAATATGTAATTGCATAGTTCCTAAAAGCTGGCCTTTGTTACACTCACCCCCCTAAAACTCTTAGGTAACAACACCAAGGCAACTTCACCAGTTCTACTCAGTCTTCTCCAAGCAGAATTCAAGCTTCATTTCAGGCATGGGAGGTGTGAGCATTAAAAAGAAAAGGGATTTGGGACTGTACCAGGCATCTAGTGTCCATTGCTAGTATACCTCGAAGTCAAGGGTGTAAAATGTAATTGCATGGTTCCTACTAGCCGGCCTGTGTTACACTCAACCCCCTAAAACTCTTAGGTAACACCACGAAGGTAACTCCACCAGTTCTACACAGACTTTTCCAAGCAGAATTCAAGCTTAATTTCAGGCATTGGAGGTGTAAGTATTAATAAGCAAAGGGGTTGGGGACTGTAT
>CAIGQQ010026789.1:26581-40695 GCA_903798035.1 Danio albolineatus
GGGGTTGGGGACTGTACCAGGCATCTAGAGTCCATTGCTAGTATACCACGAAGTCAAGGGTGTAAAATGTAATTGCTTAGTTCCTACCTGCTGGCCTGTGTTACACTCACCCCCTAAAACTCTTAGGTAACAACACCAATGTCACTTGTAGGAAATTTTAGAACCCAAACCATGAGACTCATTTCAAGCTGAATTCTTTAACAAGAACATGGTGGTTGTCCTTTATCAAACAAGCATCGTCAAAGAAGTCTACAAGAGTCTAATTTAAGCAGAGTTGTCCCGTCTTAAGCTGTCCCGTCTAAACCAATAGGGTTTGAAAGTCTTGTTCAAGATCTTGTATGGATCCTGAGATTTGACCTGCTCTAAACGGCCTGAAAGTATCAGCCAGACATTTGTGAAGACAAAAGATACAATCATTGGGACCACGCTCTTAGCATAGTTGCATTTCTTTGGGATTTGGCAATGCTCAGGAAGGCAAAAGGATTATTGTCTCTCACACCTGGGCTCCTAGAGTTTTGAATGAAATGATGTTTTTATAAACCAAATAATATAACTTTTCAGTTATGTATATTATTGTTAATTCAGAATTAGATTATACACATTTTTATTTTCACACACTCAATCAGTTCTGACCAATAGCCACACAACCCAAGGAATATATAAGCAAAGAATATATAAGCTTTTGACTTTAGCAGGATCTACAAGCTTCCAATTCAAGCTACAGATGGAGCCTCCGCCAAAGAAGAGGTGTGTTTTATGAAATAATACTGTCAAATTAATGCATTTCAATATCACATTTACCTACATGGTCTTTCCAGTGGAATTATAATGATTATCATTATAATTACAGCTATCCTTCTTAGGGCGAACCGGCCTTTAAAAAGTGCTTTCTGAAACAGCTTCAGATTGAGTGTAGCAAGTCACACTCATACCATGACATCTCATGTCAACTGCCCAGCTGGGTGAAAATCCCTGAGGTATGCATGTATATACATTTCATTTTATCTGTCCTGCACTGCTCTCTCAGACTACAGCACACATGGTAATTTCTCTCCACATCCTGCAGGTTACGCAGGCTGTGACTTTTTTTTTTTTTCCTGAAAGCTTAGCTCTATTTGGTCTGATTCTCCCCCGTGACCGCGTGAGCCTGCAAGCAGGAGAAGATCTAACATTCTCTGACAGCAGATTTTCCAAACACTTCCTGAAGAAAAACTTCCCTTTCAGCACTCATATCCTGCCAGATCCTTTCGAGTTCCCAATCAGAAAACTACCACAACTGTTCCAGCACCCTTAATTATGGTGTATTAACGTTACGCAGTCTGAAACTCGGCTGATGAGGGTCGACTCTTCTTTATACTCATTTAATCTCCCTTTCCTCCTTCTACATTCGTTTTCTCCTTGCTTCGTTTCACATGAGCGATATCACTCTGGACAATTAAATATTAACACCAGCATGTGAGGCTTTTTATCATATTTCTAAAGGAAGTGTTCAGACTACACAATAACTGTCCAATTTTGGCAGAAAAAACAATGCATCATATTGCAAAGCCATGTCTGCAATGCTTCACAAGATCCTGACAAAGACGATTCATTCATTTTCCTTCGACTTAGTCCCTTCATTCATCAGGGGTCGCCACAGTGGAATGAACCGCCAACTTATCCAGAGTATGTTTTCCACCGCGGATGCCCTTCCAGCTGCAACCCAGTACTGGGAAAAACCCATACAAACTCATTCACTATGGCCAATTTAGTTTATTCAATTCACCCATAGCGCATGTGTTTGGGCTGTGGGGGAAACCGGCGCACCCAGAGGGAACCCATGCGAACACAGGGGGAACACGCAAATTCAACACAGAAATGCCAACTGGTCCAACCAGGACTTGAACCAGTGGCCTTCTGGCTGTGAGGCACAGTGCTAACCACTGAGCCACAGTGTTGCCTACAGAAAGACTAACTCCGCTTAATTTGTTCCACCCCTTCATGAGTGTAGTAATTGGGGGAAACGCATAGGACACGGAGGCTTGGAGGAGCCCACAATGAGACCTGGTCCATTTATCCTTCATAATGGGTTGAATCACATCAGTGGTACTAACCAATAAGAGCACAGAATTGTTCTGTACTCAGCTTTAAAATGTGGCGAAACAAAACAGGCATGACGATATTGGGAGCATAAGAGATTGTGGAACAACACGGCAACAGGAGGGGTCGCAACAGTGGAACGAACCGCCAACTTATCCAGAATATGTTTTACACAGTGGGTGGATTCCCTTCCAGCTGCAACCCAGTACTGGGAAAAACCCACACACACACACACTCATTCAAACACACTCCTACACTACGGCCAATTTAGTTTATTCAATTCACCTATAGCACATGTGTTTGGACTGTGGGGGAAACCGGCGCACCCAGAGGGAACCCATGCGAACACAGGAGAAACACACAAGTTCAACAAAGAAATGCCAACTCGTCCAACCAGGACTCGAACCAGCGACCTTTTTGCTGTGAGACACAGTGCTAACCACTGAGCCACAGTGTTGCCTACAGAAAGACTAAATCTGTTTAATTTGTTCCAGCCCTTCATGAGTGTAGTAATTGGGTGAAACGCCTAGGACACGGAGGCTTGGAGGAGCCCACAATGAGACCTGGTCCATTTGTTCTTCATAGTGGGTTCAATCACATCAGTGGTACTAACCAATAAGAGCACAGAATTGTTCTGTACACAGCTTTAAAATGTGGCGAAACAAATCAGACATGATGATATTGGTGCTTGTGGAACAACACAGCAACAACACTCTTGCTTAGGGATGTATAAAATTTAAAAATGACAAAAATTATTGGCCCGATAATGACATTTTAGAAAGTGTCCTGGATTCAGTCTGCCTCCAGCGGTAGTCATTGCACAAAGTACAACGGCTTTCACACTAGACACGGAAAGCACTTCGCTACGAAACCAATTAACTTCATAACTAGCTAGTTGCTGTGACAACCAAAGCACAGAGTGCGCATGCCATGGTCAAAGTTGAAAATAGCTCAATATTCCTCTCTCTGGATATTCCATTCATGAACCCACACTTATCTACGCACAAACCGCACATGCTCACCGAAAAAAACAAAGTCCACTCATATAATGCACTGACAAGACATTTCTATGTATGAACTATTCTTGCTGCTTGCATTAGCGCTACTGTGCTGTCACTGCAATGCTGGTAAAATGACACACCTCAAAGTCATTCATTCATTTTCCTACAGCTTAGTCTCTTATTTATCAGGGGTCGCCACAGCAGAATGAACCACCAACTATTCCAGCATATGTTTTGCAGAGCGGTTGCCATTCCAGCTGCAACCCAGTACTGGGAAAAAGCCATACACACTCCCTCACACACACACTCATACACTACGGCCAATTTAGTTTATTCAACTCACCTTTAGCGCATGTCTTTGGACTGTGGGGGAAACCGGAGCACCCGGAGGGAACCCACACGAACACGGGGAGAACATGCAAATTAAACACAGAATTGCCAACTGATCCAACCAGGACTCGAACCAGCGACCTTCTTGTTGTGAGGTACAGTGCGCACCACAGAGCCAATGATAATAAAGCATTTTCAGTGCATCCAGAAGTTTTGGTTTTGGACAAAACCTCTACTCCTGCCCTAAGGTTTGGTTGCACTCATTTATGGGAAATGACTTTATGGTATCATGCTTATGAAAATTACTTTTATGGCTTCATGCATGTTATTAGAGACGGCAAGAAATAACTGATCAGAGACCAGCGTTGTACATTTAGGATGCTTTCACACTTGGTTCAATTCCCTTGACTGTACCCAAGCTCGATCGTCTCCCCTTGCCACCTTCTCGGTTTGTTTGTGTTCACATCTCTTTTCCTTCGGAACCCCGGTACGCTTGTGTCATCGAGCTGCTGTTGTGTGTACGGCTGTTGCTAGGTGACTGACAAAGCAAAGTGCCAAAATGGAAAGAGGTAGCTACGATCGCGGTCACGGGTCATTTGGTTTTGGTCATACAGAAAGTGACTGGCGTCCATCTGCCGCAAAAATATTATAAACGGTCAGAAAATAACCCAATGTCCACAGAAGCATCTGAAAGAGGTGGTCTGGGGTACATTTCACACAAACTCTGGTCAACAGTACCGTCAACAGTACAACAAACTATCGTTTCCATAACATTCATTCATGTGTAGCTTCTGTGGACATCGGGTTACACCACAGAAGCTCCACACGAATGAACGTTAAGGAAACGATAGTTTGTTGTACTGTTGACGGTACTGTTGACCAGAGTTTGCGTGAACTGTACCCTAGACCACGTCTTTCAGACAGACTCGGGTACGGTTCGTGGGTGCACAGTTCAGAAGACACGTTCACACTAGCTAAACGTACCGTACTCTGACGTCAAACAAACCTGGTTGCGGACCAAAAGTGCTAGTGTGAAAGCACCCTTAGAAACATCTCAGCAACTACTTCTATCTTGCGATGTGATTTCCTTCAGAAACCTAGTGCTAATGCTAGTACAGTGATAATCATGTTTTACATGCACTTTCCTGCAAATATGACTTGCCTCTGATGCTCGAGTGGAGAGTTTCTGATCAATAAACACTCCAAGAGAGGCATCTTTTTATTGAGGAAGTAATCTTGTCAGGAAAGAAAGGGCCTCGGCACAGTGCCATCAGGCAAAAAGAGAGAGATTTCACAAGCCCGTTGAAGCTATCTGTACTTCACTAAGAGATGAATGCTATAATTTGCAGATGGATGGTTGCAAAGCAACGTGCCGCACACAAACACATGTGCGAGAGAGAGAGAGAGAGAGAGAGAGAGGGAGAGAGAGAGGGACCAGATGCTCAGTCTATGAAATGACAGCCATTAACTAATCAGCTACAGTTTGTGTAATTGTTGAACATCTTTCAAAGCAAATTGTGTACATGGGTTATCAACTAAATAAAAGCAAACATTCTCTCGCTCTCTGCCTCCCTCTCATTTCATGTTCATTATATCATCATCTGGCAGCCGTTTGCCTGGCACCCTTTACAGCAAGACAAAGCGGAAAAAAGGAGGCATATAGGAGTCATACCCTCAATCATTGGCTTTCGGGGTCTGATTAAAATTAAATTCGATAATGTCAAAAGTATTATCAGCGCAGGAAACTCTTATTCACTTAGCACTGAAACACCAAGCTGGTGGATTTATCTAACAGTGACGGCATTGTCAACATTAATATCTAACCTGTGTGTTGCATGAAGTTACTCTACAAGGTTGCCAAGATGATATAAATGATTTTAATGTTTAGTTTGGTAAAATAAGAGTGCATTGAAGGGCGGCACGCTGGCACTGTCGCCTCACAGAAAGAAGGTCACTGGTTCGAGTCCCGGCTAGGCCACTTGACATTTCTGTGTGGAATTTGCATGTTCAGCCTGTGTTGTTTTGGGTTTCCTCTGGGTGCTCCCCACAGTTCAAGGACAGGCAATAGAAGTGTGTGTGAGAATGAGTGTGTATGAGTGTTTCCCTAACACTAGGTTGCAGCTGGAAGGGCATCCACTGCTTAAAACATATGCTGGAATAGTTGACGGTTCATTCCGCTGAGGCGACCACTGAATAATAAAGAGAATAAGCCAAAAGGCCTCTGAAATAGAGACTACGCCGTAAGAAAATGAAGTGAAGTTTATCACAGCCATCTTCATTTTGAAGAATCCCACCTTCCACCCCTACTCCTCCTCCTTTCCTAGATGGGTGGCATGGTGGCCCGGTGGTTAGCACTGTTGCCTTACAGCAAGAACATCACTGGTTCTAGTCCTTACCAAACCAGCTGACGTTTCTGTGCGGAGTTTACACATTCTCCCCGTGCTCACATGGGTTTCCCCCGGGTTCCCCGGTTTCCTCCCACCATGCAAAAACATGCAACTTAAGTTAATTGACTAATCCAAATCGGCACCATAGACATACTCCTAGTAAGTAGTTATCTTTTCATAGCAATCACTATCTGTTCATCAGCTACTACAGCAGGGGAGTTCTCAAGATCTACCCGAGCTCAAAGTCTCCTCTCGCCTTGCAAACAGGAGGGAGCCCCGGGCTCGAGGATCTTATGAGCTCAGGGCTCTCTCCCGGGACAGCATGCCAAACAAGCTTTATAATCAATCATCAGCTAAGTGTGAACTCTTGAATGAAGACATACTGCATGAACCAAGCAGCTACAGTACGAGTAAAATTACAACATGCTTCAATTTGAAGAGAGAAAGTGTTGAGAAAATCAGATATAAGATACAAGTGATGCTATGAAACACCGCACATGGCATTACAGATAGAAAAAAAAGACAAAAGAGTTAAAAGTGACCAAAAGTCATCCTAAAAGTGACTAAACATGGTACTATCTGCATCATGATGATCTGTGTCGACTGTGTGAGTGTTGGCTTTAAGTATTTTTTTCTCTTCATAATCTAGTATTGTTTATGACTGCACAGGATGGTCGTCTATTGCATCAATAACATCCTCCATCTGATTTAATCATTCTCAGAAGCGGTTCAAACTGTGCGCATTCTTGGAAATGCAAATCTTAGCTTCTAGATAACGATGCATAATTGCGGTCAGTCAATTCATAACACAATTACTGTGGTTAGAAAAAGCGCCGATTGTAGAAGAATTGAAAATTGTATATTCAGGGCAGAATCTACCTCCAAGTAAATTTACTGTGAAGGCTGAAAGAAGACGACGTTAACAGAAAATAAACATTAAGTCATGTTCCTTTAGCTCAATCACCATGTTTACTGTATATATCATGACTGAGGCACAAAAGGTAAACAAAATCTTTAGGACAGAAAGTAAACAACAACTACAATTTGTGATGTTAAACGTTCCTCCGGGTGCGTTTCAATGCACATTTCAGATGACAAATCCACTAGAGGGCACTGTCTACATTTTTGCGAATCAGATTTACATTACTTCGGGGACGTTTTGTTGCACGTGTCAAATACACGTCTTTCTTGGTGGGCCTTGTCATACAGATCACCTAGCGAAACACAGAGATAAACCATTCCCTAAACCCAACCGATAGTGTTTTCAAAAACAAAAGTAAAACTTTGACCACATAGCTTTACCTTGATTTTACAGTGCTTTATTTATTTTGAGGAAGTGCTCTTCACCAGATTTGAACCAGAGGGCTCAGAGGTATAAGTACAATACAGTACTAAGTTAGCTATTGAGCTAACTGACCACGAGAGAAAAGTTGCTAATATAGAGATAGATAGGTGAAGCAAATGTATTCGATTAAACATCATAGTGTCAGAGTTCTGCAACTCTGGTCTTGTTATTTCTTGTTTTAATAGTCCAGACACTAGTCCTGTCATGTCTTGTGTTGTGCTCGACTCGAGTTTTTTCGGGTCGAGCACTGCTTTTCTGTCATTGTGTGCGTCTCTGTATGGGTCCCGCTAGATGTGGGCGCGCGAGGTCTGAGCATGCTTGGAACGCGCGCCCTTGAACTTGTGTTTGTTTTGTCGGCATTGCGCTGTTTCATTTTCAGCATCTCAGTCTAGTTGGTTTCGGTTTGGGATGGGGCTGAGATGAAACATGCGCATCGCATATGTGTGAGCGCATGGTAAGGTGTTTTCATTTATCGTGTGCTCGTGTCTTGCGTCTGTTTATGTTTGTGCTGTCTAAGCACGTGGCTCTGTGTGTACATTGTGGTCGCGCGCTTCGGTATTGTGCTTTAGTTGTGTGCTTTAAGAACACGCGGTCAATTAGTTCTCACTGGATCGGTCAATCCTTCCTGAACCGTGACACATAGACACTGCTAAGTTATTTTGTGGTATGAATTTGGTGTTGTTCAAAGTACTAGACACAAATAATCCTTTATTTGTTAATGATACATCACTGTAAGTATCACTAATGTGAAAAGGAACAAATATTGTTGTATGATACTGCCCCCTAGTGTTCATTTTACAGAATTTTACAGAAACTGCGGTCAAATTTAAATTTAGGTATATTTTTGTAGTCTCACAAAATATTGTATGGCTGAAGCACATTTCCAATGAGCATGTGTTAATTTTTAGTGCATGGAAGGCATGTTGCTAACGTTAAAGACATATGTTGAATACATTTTCACCTATTGCTTTCAAATTTGTTCCACTGTGTACATTTAGACAAACACACTTACTTTGTATTTTAGGTATACGTCAAATAATCTGAATATGATTAATGTAGTCAGCATCCAGATACAGCAAAGCCACATACCACATAAAAAAAATACTATAGTAATTCATAGTAAATCCTACAGTGGTTTTAAACCATAAAGTACTGGTACATACTGTATACACTATAGTTTTAAAACACTCCAGTATACTGTAATATTATCTATAGTGAACTGATAAACTGTAATAAATACTGTGGTATACATTAGTTTTACAGTAAAATGTGGTATTACTGTAGTATAACATACCTTATAGTTGCAGAAAACTACAGTATTGGATCATTTACTTATATTACTAGTTGCTGTTCCACTATAGCAGCTATAGAATTACCACAACAGATTAATTCAAGTGCTATAGTGTGGTTGAAAAATTATTAGCATATTGCTAACAGGTTTTAGTGCTTTTCATATGTCTAGCTTTGTTTTAAAAGCGTTGATAGCATGTTACTAGTGCACTTATTGCATGTTACTAGCGATGTTCATACTATAGTATAGGACATTTTAGCATTTTAGTCTAACTTTGATATGTTTAATATGTTTTAACATATTTTATAGCTTTGCTAGCATGTTTATCCATGTTATCTATCATGTTATTAGCATGTTTAAGAATGCTATTAACATTGTAAAATATTTTAGCATGTTTCAGGACATTGTTAACATATTATAGAACACGTCTTGTATATTTTGAGCTAGTGTGATGTTTTAAATGTTGTTTTAAAATCATGGATAGCATGTTTTTAGCCTGATTTAGAATATTGCTAGCATGTTTTAGAACAACACTAAGTTGTATGATATTTTTAGCACGATTTAGCACATGGCTAAATCATGTTTAGGCTTTTTATTAACTCTTAAGCATGTTAAGCATATATGATTTAACATTAGCTACACACTGACTCATTTCAGAACATTGCTAGAATATTTTAACATGTTTTGCTAACATGTTTATGCATGTGTTCGAACGTTATTCACATAATATATTTTCAGAATGTTTCAGGACCTCTTTTAGAAAATATCTTACTTTTTTTGAGGCGCTAGTGTGATTATATTTTAGCATATGTTAACGTTTTAGAATAGTAGTAGAATAGTATACGTTTTAGAATTAGAATTAGAATTTAGAATTTAGAATAGTAACGTTTTAGAATAGATGGTAGATAGCCTATTAAGCATGTTGCTAGCATGTTTTTGTGCTTTCCTAGTCTGTTTTCACATGCTTAGCTTGTTTTTAAAGCATTGATCTCAGTTTACTAGCATGTTTTAGCACATTGCTACCATGTTATTAGCATTCTAGAACATCACTAGCAAGTTTCAGGACATTGTTAACATGACTTAGAACATAAAACTCTTTAGCATGTTGTTAAACCTGTTAATAGATATGATTTAACATATTAATAATATTCTGATGCTAAACACACACTTAAACAAGCATAAACGTCTCAAAAGAAAGTTTGCCATTGATTTGTTTTACATGCACTATGGTAAAACATCGCAGAATGCCGCATCTCGATTCAGATCGTCGCTGGCGAGATTAACAAATCTGACCATCTCAGCAAATGGCTGTGACAGTGTGAAATTTCCTGGGCTTGTTGGCTGAGGGGATGAAAGTCTCTGAAAGGAGAAACGGATGAGATCCAGATCCCCCCCCCCCAAAAAGAGCCCACTGCTCTAATCTCTGTATTGTAATGGCAAAAAAGACGAGTGACTCACATTTACGTCACCGCTTGTTTGGGCTTTCTCCCCTCAACAAATTTGTCTTCCTGCTCCCTCCGTCAGTCTTGCCTCCAGGAGGAGAAGCAGAGGCTCTTGATTTGAAATAGTGGGTGTTTTAATTTATCGCTTGTATAAATATTTGCATTCGCTTGATCTGACCTCCTGAACAACATGTTACTTCATCTTTCCTCCCCTCTTCCGCTTGCAGGAACACACTTCTATACCTCAGTTATGCATCCCTCGTCTTTTCTATTTGTACCACTGCAGTTTCTCCACAGCCAAGGCCGGTTTTAATCTGACTGTGCATTCATGAGGCATCACAGGAGATCAGATTAGTCCTCTGAATGTGAGAAGTTGTTGGTAAGAGCAAGATAATGATGTAGATTATCCCTTTAGTGTAAAACTCAACAATTTTTACTCTCGATATATAGATATATACATGCTACCATGTTTTAAAGCCTTGATAGCATGTTGCTAGCATGTTTTAGCACACTGCTAGCATGCATTTAGCATTGTATAACAATGCTAGATGGTAGATAGCCTATTAAGATATTGTTAGCGTGATTTGGCACACAAATTGCTAATATTTAACAATTTTTAAACTATTTAGCATGTTCGTATACCTGTTGACAAATATGATTAACATATTAATAGCATAGCATATTGATCGATTTCAGAACATCGCTAGAACGTATTAACAGTCTAACTTTGAATGTTTTAACATATTTTATTGCTTTGCTAACATGTTTATCCACGTCTTCCAACATGTTATTAGCATGTTTAAGAATGCTATTAACATTCGAACATTTTTTTAGCATGTTTCAGGACATTGTTAACATATTTTAGAACATGTCTTCTATATTTTGAGCTAGTGTGATGTTTTGAATGCCGTTTTCAGATTAGGGATAGCTTGTTACTAGCCTGTTTTAGAACACTGCTAGGATTTTGCTAGCATTGTAGAACACCACTAAGTTTTAGGATATTGTTAGCTTGATTTAGCACATGGCTAAATCACAATTAGACCTTTTATTAGGTCTTTAGCCTGTTGCTAGACCTGTTTGACATATTAATTCCATGCTGACTCAACATTGCTAGAATGTTTTAACATGTTTTGCTAACATTTTATGCATGTGTTAGAACATTATTAACATTATATCATATTTTGAGCATGTTTTAGGACATTGTTATCATATTTTAGAACATGTCATGCTTATTTTGAGGCACTAGTCTGATTATATATTAGCATATGCTAACATTTTAGAGTAGTAGTAGCAGCATGTTGCTAGCATTGTAGAACACCACTAAGTTTTAGGATATTGTTAGCTTGATTTAGTACATGGCTAAATCAAAATTAGGCATTTTATTAGGTCTTTAGCCTGTTGCTAGACCTGTTTGACATATTAATTCCATGCTGACTCAATTTAGAACATTGCTAGAATGTTTTAACATGTTTTGCTAACATTTTATGCATGTGTTAGAACGTTATTAACATTATATCGTATTTTGAGCATGTTTCAGGACATTGTTAACATATTTTAGAACATGTCATGCTTATTTTAAGGCACTAGTCTGATTATATATTAATTTATTAGAGTGCTAATTTTTTAGAGTGTTAGTATCATGTTGCTAGCATGTTTCAGTGCTTTTCTAGTCTGTTTTCACATGCTTAGCTTGTTTTTAAAGCGCTGATCTCAGTTTACTTGCATGTTTTAGCACATTGCTATCATCTTATTTGCATTGTAGAACATCACTAGCAAGTTTCAGGACATTGGACAACAGGATGTAGCACATAACTCTTTAGCATGCCGCTAAACGTGTTCATATATATGATTCAACATATTAATAATATGTTGATACATTTAGTCTAGTTTTATGTAAATTCATTAGCATTCTAAAAAAAAATTCTAACATATTTTGTGCATGTTTCAGGACATTGTTAACATTTTAGAACATATCTTACTTATTTTGAGCCGCTAGTCTGATTATATTTTACCATATGCTAATGTTTTAGAGTGGAAGTAGCATGTTGCTAGCATCTTTTAGTGTTTTTCTAGTCTGTTTCACATACTTGACTTTTTTTTAAAGTGCTGATATCAGTTTACTAGCATGTGTTAGCACATTGCTATCATGTTATTAGCATTGTAGAACATCACAAGCAGGTTTCAGGACATTGGACAACATGATTTAGGACATAACTCTTTAGCATGTTGCTAAACATGTTAATATATATGATTTAACATATTACAGGGTTCTTGCACCATTTTAAAAGTAAAATTTAATGCCTTTTAAGACCTTTTTAAGACCTCAACAAATACTTAAATTTAAGACCCAAAAATTTCATAATTTCTTTAGAATAGGTTATTCAATTGGGCGCCACGGTGGCGTAGTGAGTAGCACGTTCGCCTCACAGCAAGAAGATCGCTAGTTCGAGCCTCGGCTGGGTCTGTTGGCATTTCTGTGTGGAGTTTGCATGTTCTCCCTGTGGTTGCGTGGGTTTCCTCCAGGTGCTCCGGTTTCCCCCACAAGTCCAAAGACATATGGTACAGGTGAATTGGGTAGGGTAAATTGTCTGTAGTGTATGAGTGTGAATGAGTGTGTATGGATGTTTCACAGGGATGGGTTGTAGCTGGAAGGGCCAGGGGCGCAACAGCACATTAACTGAGGGGTATGCGGGTTCAAGATTTGCCCCCCTATTTTTTCCTCATCAACATGTCAAAGTTAAACAGTCACAGTAAATGATTATAGCACCTTGACATACCTTGGTTTTGTACTTTTTGTACTTTTGCTAAAACAAAATGATAGATATGGGAGTCCTAAAGGGCAAAAAATACTTTAAAATGCAATCACTTCACACATGCATACTATGAGAGGTGTCAGGTCTGTCTTTGCATGAACAATTGACTGAAACTACAGTATTACACCTCTCACAAAATGAAATAAAAAAGACTAAACTGTAAAAATAAAGACAAACTGCCATTTTATCAAAATGTCATGGGCAAACTTTTTGTTTTAACTAAATTGAATTCGTTTTAAGCAAAAAAAAAAAAGTTACCAAAAGGCTGTATCAATAAGATTCATAATAAATTTATAAAAACATGTATATGGTATAAAAATGGATCTTGATAGAAGGATTAATAAACATCTCAGTTCCAGAAAATGTGACTATTCTGACTATTTGTTTATGTGTCAGTTTTAACAGGGTTAAGAATAGTTATAATATAAAATTTATATAGGGGAATTTTTTAATCCAAATATTATTTTCTATCTTGTCTGAAATATATTCAGTAGGCCCATACGGAATCTGGGTGGCGATAATCTTATTTATATGAATATTATATTCATATAAAATACAGGATAAACATTTTTAACCAAAAATATAAATTTATTTTTATTATTTGAAACTTTTAATAAAGATAATTTCAAAAATAGTTTTGGCACAATGACGCCCCCCTATGTGTGGGGCCCTTTGCGCTGCATATATTGCATACCCCCTTTTTGCGCCACTGGGAAGGGCATCTGCTGCGTGGAACAGGTGCTGGATAAGTTGGCGGTTCATTCCGCTGTGGCGCCCCCGGATTAATAAAGGGACTAAGCGAAAAGAAAATGAATGAATGAAGGTTTTTTAATTTATTGCCTCCTACAATGGAAACCAAAACTTTAAAGTTTTCCATTTGGTATCAATTATGTGCAATGCGTAAACTTGGTAAGTAAAAAAAAAAAAAAAAAGCAAAAACACTTTTCTTTGAGACCTTATTCTTTTCTTTTCTTTTTGTTCCTTTGTGATGTAGAACAGAGCCAACATAACATAGATAAGTTGGATTACACTAAACAACACAATGCCTTGTATGAAGGAACCATATAGAATACAATATTGAAAATAAGCCTAATAATTAAAGTCCTCAAAACAGCCTTTCACAAGCCAAAATGTTGACAAATAATCTACATAACTGTTAGAAAACACAAATGGTATTACATGAGTTTTAATTAGAGAAACCCTTTGCTTTGTAACATCCCAAATTCTCCTCAAGACATGTGGCTTCTCTCGTCATCTTCTCAATTACATTGTCTAGGTCCACCAACTCCCTTCTCTTTTCCTATCATCTTTTTCTAATGGATTTCTATTTAGTGATAAGTTCTGCCATCTTGGTCCCTGCTGTATTCTCTGTGTGTGTATGTATGTATGTATGTATGTATGTATGTATGTATATATATATATATAT
>CAIGQQ010026792.1:10493-21187 GCA_903798035.1 Danio albolineatus
GACTGTGCTTTTAAGACTGTTTTTGTGACTGTGTTTTTGCGACTGTGCTTTTGCGACTGTGTTTTTGTGACTGTGCTTTTGCAACTGCTTTTGCGACTGTGCTTTTAAGACTGTTTTTGTGACTGTGTTTTTGTGACTGTGCTTTTGTGACTGTGTTTTTGTGACTGTTTTTGCGAGTGTGCTTTTGCAACTGTGCTTTTGTGAGTGTGCTTTTGTGAGTGTGACTGTGCTTTTGCAACTGTGTGTAAGTGTGATTTTGTGCGTTTTTGAGACTGTCTGTTTTTGTGACTATGCTTCTGTGACTGTTTTTACGACTGTGCTTTTGCAAATGTGTGTTTTTGTAACTGTTTTTGTGAATTAGTGTTTTAGCGACTGTGTTTTTATGAACGTGTGTGTGTGGGTGTGTGTGTGCATGTGTGTGTGACTGTGCAGATGATTAGCATGATTCATTCAGCTGTCAGTGCGTTGGCTCCTGAGGGCCGAGTCCCCGAGGGCCCGATGACCTGCAGATAAAGACTCACGGAGGCCAGCTGGACTTTAACTCTGTGTCAAAGAGCTGCTCACACTCATTTACATAACAACACACACTCTACTCATTATAGACTCCTGTGTGTGTTCAGTGTATTTCTGTATTCAGGTTGTGTATGTGTGTGAGAGAGAGAGAGAGAGAGAGAGAGAGAGAGAGAGAGAGAGAGAGAGAATGTGTGTGTGTGTGTGTGTGTGTGTGTTTAGTATAATAGTGTGTGTGTAAGAGAGAGAGAGTGTGTTTAGTATATTTCTGTGTGTAAGAGATTGTGTGAGTGTGTTTTTATGTGTGTGTGTGACGTGTGTGAGAGTGTGCAAGTGTGTTTAGTATACTTATGTATGTATGTGTGTACATTATGTATACATGTGTGTTTGTGTTCTGTGCATGAGTGTGTGCATGTGTGTATACAGTATGTGAGTGGTGTGTGTGAGAGAGTGCTAATGTGTTTAGTATATCTATGTATATATGTGTGTGTGTGTGTGTGTGTGTGTGTGTGCGTGTGTGTGCTGTCAGGCGTTTGAGCCTGCGGCGTTTCCTGACCTCTGGAAACAGATACACTCACCAAAATCACACATGATCACAGCTTCACCTACAACTACAACACACACACACACACACACACAAACACGCACATATCAGCACATTTACATCAGGTCTTCAGGGACACACACACACACACACACACAGTCTTCCAGACACAAAATGTCTTTAAAATAAAGGCGTCCAAAGGGGTTTTCCACAGTGATGCCGTTGAAGAACTTTATTTGGTTCTTTATTTTGGTCATATGGGCGCAGTGGTTAGCACTGTGGCCTCACAGCAAGAAGGTCTCTGGTTTGAGTCTCGGCTGGGTCAGTTGGTGTTTCTGTGTGGAGTCTGCATGTTCTCCCCGTGTTGGTGTGGGTTTCCTCCGGGTGCTCCGGTTTCAGTCCAAACACATGCGATATATAGGGGAACTGGGGAGGCTAAAGTGGCTGTAGTGTATGAGTGTGTGTTCTCCAGGTTGGGGTTTGATGTTAAAAACTAGATGTTATGAAACAGCAAAACGTGGTGCGGCTAAATATTAACCTCAATATAAATGGCCTGGGATTGAGAGTTAGTGTATTATTATATATTATTATAAAATATATGTATATATTAACACCTTTATCTGCTTTGAGGAACCTTTTTGGTTCTATTGTTGTTAAAGTTCTTCATGAAACCATCAATAAAGTACTTTTTTTTTGTTAAAGTATGTTATTAAATCGGCGCCACGGTGGCGTAGTGAGTAGCACGTTCGCCTCACAGCAAGAAGGTCTCTGGTTCGAGTCCCGGCTGGGTCAGTTGGTGTTTCTGTGTGTCTCCGGTTTCAGTCCAAACACATGCGGTTCAGGTGAATTGGGTAGGCTAAATTGTCCGTAGTGTATGTGTGTGAATGAGTGTGTATGGATGTTTCCCAGAGATGGGTTGCAGCTGGAAGGGCATCCGCTGCGTAAAACAGATGCTGGATAAGTTGTCGGTTCATTCCGCTGTGGCGACCCCGGATTAATAAAGGGACTAAGCTGACAAAAAAATGAATATATGACTGAATGTTATTAAATCATTATTAATGTTTAATATCTTGGCATCACTTTATTTCGATGCTCTCTTTAACGTATTTTGTTGAATTTAAGTTACACTGCATCTACATGTCAACTAAACCTCAGTAGATCATCAGTAGACTGTTAGGTTAGGGTTGAGGTTAGGGGTAGTGTAGGTTGACATGTACTTGTAAAGTATCTTATAGTCAGTTAAATGTCTGTTGAAGGAGCAGCATCAGCACATATTGAGCAGACGGTCGACTAATACTCACATGAGGATTCATTGGCATGGAGTTCGATGCAACCGTTAGTCAACAAAATCCAAATAAACAATCTTAATAAAGTCTGACCAACATCTTTTGCAACTTATCCAAATGAGAAGGAAGAATTTAATATCATTCATTCTTTCATTTTGTTGTCGTCCCTTTAATAACATGGGGTGGCCACCGCGGAATGAATCACCAACTTATCTAGCATATGTTTTACACAGTGGATGCTCTTTCAGCTGCAACCCATCACTGGGAAACATCCATATACATACACTAGGGCTAATTCCCCTATAGCGCATGTGTTTGGACTGAAACCGGAGCACCCGGAGGAAACCCACACCAACTCCACACAGAAACACCAACTGACCCAGCCGAGACTCGAACCAGAGACCTTTTTGCTGTGAAGCGATTGTGCTACCCATTGTGCCACTATTTAATATTATCATTCCATTAAAGTTGAATGAAATCAACCCTATTATTTGAGTCATTTTAATGTAAAATTCAAACTTAATTTTTCTATTATGAGTTAAAACATTAATCAGAGCATTATTAGCTTCAATAAGAGATGCACTGCACTGTTCAAGTAATGTTTATTAAGTAATGCACAAGTGTAATAAGTAACAAATACAGTATATTTGTTTATAAAATAATCTACCAATGGGTTAGGTGAAATAATATTGCTTTTCATTTTGACACAAGGTTATTCTGCTCACCCATTGGCTGATTATTCTGCTTGTTTTAAGGAGAAGCTTACAACATTTTGGCTCATTTTCTTCTGAAAACAACACAATATTTAGTGCTTGTCTTGAAAATTCTTCCTGATTTAAGATGTTTTATATATTTGGACTAGAAACAAGAGAAAAGCTCTTATAAAAAGCATTGTTTTCAGTGTATAGTCTGTTTGAGAGCTGGTGTTTGTGTTTCTCTGCTCAGTGCGTGTGTGTGTGTGTGTGTGTGTGTGTGTGTGTTGGGTTTGACTGCCCTCTGCTGGAGGTCAGGATCAAAACACTCAAGCAGAAAGGGTGACAGACACTGAAGACATCTGCGTTCAGCTGCTATTATATTACCATTGTGTTCTTATGGGTTTATGTTTGCCCTCCTGTGAAATCTATATTCATTTTTAAATATTTCACAGGTGCTGTTTACTTTTCCACAGTATTCCTCATTACATTTTTCTCTTGGAAAGTCTGATTTCTCTTAATTTGGCTGTAAAATAAATAATATATACATTTATTTTTGCTACTCGTTAAAATATTTTAGTAAATACTATTGTTCTTGAACATTGTAGTGTACATAATCAACTCTGTTTTTGCATTTTCCAGCAGACTGTAATATTTACTATATTGAACTGATCATCTGTAATAAATATTGCAGTGTGCTTTAATTTTTACTGCAGTAAACTGTGGCGTATTGTAGTGTAATGTACAGTTTAATTGTAGAAAACTACAGTATTTGTTTATTTGTTTAGACTACTGTGGTTGTTGTGGTACCATAGCAACTGTAGAATGACCACAACCGATCAATTAGGCTGCTATAGTTGTTGTGTTACCATAGCAACTGTAGAATCACAACAGATATGTATAATTATAGTTGTTACCATAGCAACTGTAGTAAGACCACAACAGATAAATTAGGTTACTATAGTTGTTGTGTTACCATAGCAACTGTAGAATCACTACAACAGAACAAATACTATAGTAATTGTTACCATAGCAACCATAGAATCCCCATAACAGATTTATTCTTATAGCTGTTGTGTTACCAAAGCAACTGTAGAATCACCACAACAGCTCAATTAGGTTACAGTAGTTGTAGTGTTACCATAGCAACTATAGAATCACCACAACAGATATATTATTATACAATAGTTGTTACCATAGCAACCGTAGAATGACCACAACAAATCAATAGTTATAATTTTTTGTGTTACCATGGCAACTGTAGAATCACCACAACTGATCAATTACTATAGTTGTTGTGTTGCCATAGCAACTGTCAATTCAAGTATAGTCTGGCTATAGCACACTGCAGTATACTTCCTCATGGGTGGTTTTAGCTGAAATGTATTAATCTTTTATATAAACTAGTAGATAATAAACATATAGATATTAATAATATAATGATACTATTGTTATAATCAGTTTTACGAACTCTCTAAGTCTAAGTTGTACCCAGTAACAATAAACTAATGTTGGCTGATATGCATGTTATCCCTCATGTTTGATATCTAGATAACATGACGATGACTGGTCTACATTAGCTCATGTTTCCTGCTGTGTGTCTGATTTCTGTGTTTATTTCAGCTGTTCAGCCATAGCTCCGTCCCTCACGCCGGCCGACACCACCGAGAAGAAGCACCCGGGCATCAGAGCGCGGATGTAGAGGGCCACGGTGGGCACGGGGTGAGCCAGAAACACCTCCCGGCTCTGTCTGTTCACCGAACGCACGATCTCCTGCGCCAGAATCTGCGGACTCACGCCGTGTGTGTTCAGCTTACTGCAGATGTCTGAAACAACAGCCACACACACCGTTACACACATGCAGACTCCAGAAGGAACACGTCAAGGTGTGTGTGTGTGTGTGTGTGGTACTCAGTGACTCACAGGCCCAAATCGGGTTGGTGGGTGTGGCTTTAGTGGGTGTGGCACTAGTGGGCGTGGCTTCAGTGGGCGTGGCTCCAGCATTGATGAAGGTGTGGCTGATGGTGCTGACGGAGATGCCGAACTCCTCCACCTCCGCACGCAGACAGTCAAAAAACGCCTGCACCGCATGCTTGGACGCCGCATCTGAACACACAACCAGCTCAGTCTATATGCTCTATTTATTTAATCCTTGAGTGAAATGCTCAGACTGACTCCATTATAAGCACATTTATTGATTGTAAAGCCATGACAGCAGATAATCATGCATTCTTGAGTGTTGCTAGTGTTCCCTGTTGGGATTAAGAGGTAAAATCTGTCATTTATACTGTTGATCATCAGTGTGCAGCATTAACCCTTTAGATCAGCCTTTATATGGAGTTCAGTGGAGTAAAACAGCAGATTATAGTGTGTATGTGTGTGCAGAAATACTGTGTTTACTGTGTTCTGACAGCTGAGGGGCGCATTTAGAGTTTCTCACACATATCAAGGTAAGTATGCAAAGGTCTCACACACACTATACTCTACATAAAAGGCAGAAACTAAGCTTTTTTGCACTGCATCTGATGATTAACAATAAAATTGACAAATCTTCCTCTTAATCCCAACAGGGAGAACCAGCAACACTCAAGAATGCATGAATATCTGGCTTTACAATCAATAAATGTGAGTATAATGGAAGTCAATGGAGCAAAAACAGCACCAACATCACCAAAGGGGAGTCAGTCTGAACAGTGCATTGTTGAGTTTCTGCAAATATTCAAAGACTTTTTCCAAAATATGTGTCAGAATAAGGTTTGGCACCAAAAATCATCACATTTGCTGAAACACAGAGAAAGATGTGGCCAAATTAAGACTAATTATCAGCCCCGAGTGGATGAAAACAACCCAGCAGCACATAAGGGTTATCAATAAAAAGATGTCTTGAGTGTTAGTATTCTGCAAAGAGGTTTCATCATCATAATAACACATATCTAACCTGTAAATTAGCAGTATTTTGTGATTGTTATGTCATTATTTCTGCTTTTGAGTTGCATTATGGGATGTTGATCTTCCTTCCAGCTACTTTTAACTCTGAGCAGGTCGTGTGTAATAGTCTGCAGTGCTGTATTGTGTGTGTTGGTGTTGTATATTACGCTACAGAAACCTCCTAATAAACTGCAGCACATTCACTGTTATTTTAAACACTTACCTCTCTGTATATTATTGCTTTTACAATATATTATTACTATAACCACTAAAATGTTACTAAAAGTCACTTTGTTGAACTGTAGAGTTGAATTTTCAGCATCAGAAGTGGACAGAGCAGACATCAACATCCCATAATGCAGTTCACAATCGCAAATAAACTGAAAACACAGTAGGTGTTCACGAACAGATAGATGTGTTTGGCAGTGTATGCTGTGTGTTTTGTAGTCTGCAGATGTTTGGTGAATGGAGACTCTTACAGCAGGTTCTGAAGGGTAGAGCCAGTTTCCCCTGAATGCTGTTGACCAGCACAAACTGACCGGTGCGTCTGGTGATCATCAGCGGCAGGACACCTGAGAAAAATAGACTTATTTCAAACACTTGATTATTCTGCTCACACCATTGTCAGATTATTTAGCTTGTCTCAAGGAAAAGCTCACTTCATTTTGACTCATTATTTCAGAGAACACCACAATATGTTTCGCTTGTCTAGAAAATGCACTCCTTCTGGTTATGTACCCCTGTATACATTTCTGGAGATCGCCAAATCCGTGTTTTTGTGGTTGTTGTTTCCATAAATCCTCCAGAGGGCGCTGTGCATGCTTTTTCAGATCTCAGATTTCTCTCGCGAGTGGCATTCTCGCCTGCTGTTCTCACGTCAATCCAGGCTGCTGTCGACTGACTGACCGGCTGATCCCCACGAACTTCCCAAAACCCAACCGACAGTGTTTTCAAAAGTAATCCAAAAGAAGAAAAGCCTGATTTTTACCATGTTTTCAGATTTTACCACATTCTCACCCTGTTATTTACTTATTTTTTGCATTTAGTTTTTGCTTTCTGGAACTGTTCTTCAAATCCATCATTGTGGTCACCTCCTCTCTGCGTCTCCAATCCTCCAACAAACACAACAAGCCGCTGGACAAACTGGTAACAGCGGGAAAGCCGTCCACACGGAGGTAAGCGGTCAGCTGCTCAGTGAAAAGGAACAGCATCATACTGCGCTAAAATGTTCATTTAAAAAAGGAAATGCAGCCATACATACTTCTGACTACACAATGCATGATCTAGAGATCTCCAGAAATGTATAGAGGGCTACGCTTCAGAATGAGCCTGTGGTGCATCCTCATGATAAATCACTTTGACTCATTATTTCAGAGAACAACTCAATATGTTTCGCTTGTCTAGAAAATGCGCTCATTCTGATTATGTACCCCTGTATACATTTCTGAAGATCGCCAAATCCGTCCCAGCAGGTATGTTTTTTGTGGTTCTTGTGAATCCTCCAGAGGGCGCTGTGCATGCTTTTTCACATCTCAGATTTCTCTCGCAGGTGGCATTCTCACCTGCTGTTCTCACGTAAATCCAGGCTGCTGTCCACTGACTGACTGACTGACCCGCTGATCCCCACCCGCTTCTCAAAACCCAACCAACAGTGTTTTCAAAAGTAATCCAAAAAAAGAAAAGCCTGATTTTTACCATGTTTTCAGGTTTTACCACATTCTCACCCTGTTATTTACTAATTTTTTGCCTTTAGTTTTTGCTTTCTGGAACTGTTCTTCACTGGACTTTACTGGAGATCGCCAAATCCGTCCCAGCAGGTTTGTTTTTTGTGGTTCTTGTGAATCCTCCAGAGGGCGCTGTGTATGCTTTTTTAGATCTCAGATTTCTCTCGCGAGTGGCATTCTCGCCTGCTGTTCTCACGTAAATACACCAGAGGCCGCTGTCCACTGACTGACTGACTGACTGGCTGATCCCCACCAGCTTCTCAAAACCCAACCAACAGTGTTTTCAAAAGTAATCCAAAAAAAGAAAAGTCTGATTTTTACCATGTTTTCAGGTTTTACCACATTCTCACCCTGTTATTTACTTTTTTTTTGCCTTTAGTTTTTGCTTTCTGGAACTGTTCTTCACCGGACTTCAACCTCATCATTGTGGTCACCTCCTCTCTGCGTCTCCAATCCTCCAACAAACGCAACAAGCCGCTGGACAAACTGGTAACAGCAGGAAATCCGTCCACACAGAGGTAAGTGGTCAGCGTGAAAAGAAACAGCATCATACTGCGCTGTAGCGTTTGTTTTAAACAGGAAATGCAACCATACATACTTCTGACTACATAATTCGCAACCTAGCGATATCCAGAAATGTATAGAGGGCTACGCTTCAGAATGAGCCTGTGTTGCATCCTCATGATAAAAGCTTCAGCAAGAAATCAAAACAAGAGCTTTAGATAGAGACATCTCGAGATGGTAACTGTCTACAGCACTGTTAAAAATGCTTTTCTTACTCAGAGTTTGTGTCTTGTTTCTAGACCAAATATCTGAAAACTCAAAAATCGAGAAGCATTTTCTAGACAAGTGAAACATATTGAGTTGTTCTCAGAAATAATGAGTCAAAATGAAGTGAGTTTTTCCATAAAACAAGCTAAATAATCTGAAAATGAAGAAAAATGTCCTTATTTCAAAGTGAAAACCAGATTATTCTGCTTGTTTTAAGGAGAAACTCACTTAATTTTGACTCATTATTTCTAAAAGCAACACTATGGCCCAATCACAATTGTATTTTTGTACCCCTTCCCTTTCCCCTTCCCCTTGGCCCTTACAACCCAGGGTTAAGGGGAAGGGCTACAAAACTTCCCCCTAAGAATTGGGCAGCACTTCAACACCTGCACACGTCATCATATGTCATCGCCATCTCCTGCTTCATATGAGATCAGACGATCACGACTGCTGGAGTTACTCCAGTTGTGTTATTGTTTGGTGTTTATCTTCAGGAAATCACTGAAGGCGTATATTACACAGCAAAAATTCCAGCGTTAAATATACAGTGTGATTTTATTAGTGTTGTTCGGTGTTAAAACAGGAGTACATTTTAATCCACGCGTGTGAAAGAACGTTTATTTTTTAAATATTAATCATTTTGCAGTGTTTTCCCCACTAGTGATGAGAGGTCCAGTTTTTTTTACTCAAACCAGTTCTTTCGGACAAACAGGGTTCAAACCAGTGTGTTTTATGAGTCTTGATGATATAATAAATTATAAGATATAATAAATTAATTCTCATCAGAAGCAGTGTAATATATGCACTCATTAGCTTATATACACATGCATAATCCACTTAGAATTATTAGTTAATAAAGTGCGTAATGTACATATTTAATATATTAACACTTTGAAGAGTAACACACTCCAGTTGGATGTAAGAATAAACTCTTCCTGTGTTAAAGTGAACTCTGTGAGTGATGTACAAATTTCACACTTTAGAAAGTGTTATTTTAACTCCAAAATGGAAGGAGTCATATGTACACCCAAGGAGTGTTAAGTTAAACTCAAATTGAGTTAAATGTACACTGATGTTTTTGCTGTGTATGTTATCATAACCATCTTAATGTGGCGATAAGATCGTAACTGTACTGTGTGTTTACACAGTGGCCATATTTATCTGTGTAAACACACCAAAACAACATGAACATTACAGCAGACACTGTAAAAGCTCATTCCCAGACACTAGACATCACTGACAGGGTATTCCAGTGTCATCCAGTGGCAGAATGTTGTGGGACTGCTGGACACGAGTTATGATTATGGATTATCGATCGACAAATTTAGCGCATTTTTTTTTGTGCGTTTTTTTAAAGCATGACGGTAAAACACGAACGCGGTTATGAATATATTAAAACATGTGTTTGTGTGTCTTAAAAATTCATAATAATCACAAAAAATATTAATTTGTGGATCTCCTTACTTCCGGGTTCAGCTATCCTGCCGCTGTGGCAGGTGCATTCTGGGACATTTTCTTACCCCTCCGTTTTAAGTGTGGTCCTGAAAAATCTTCGTTGGAAGGGGTGTATACCCCTCGCCCTTAGCCCTACGCCTTCAAGATAAAGAGAATTGGGACACCACTACCCCTTGACATGAACGCGCAAAACAAGGGGGAAGGGGAAGGGCTAAGGGGGAGAATTGGGATTGGGCCTATATTTAGTACATGTCTATGAAATGCTCCTTGATTTTGAGATATTTGGACTAGAAATAAGGCAAAAGCTCTAAGTGCGAGCAGCATTATGTGCGGTGTGTGTCCTCCAGCCGCGCTCCACCTTTGGCCAGTGTGATCGGCCCGAAGTAATTGACGTCCATGATGGTTTTGTCCATCTCCAGAGAGAGATTCTGCACCGGCGCTTTCACCTTCATGCTGCTGTTGCAGATCAGCACGTCCACGCAGCCGTAACACTCGCAGATCTCAGAGACCACGTCTGAAATGTTCTCCATATCACTGAAGTCCAGCAGAACCAGCTTCGGTGTGAAGGTCTGAAATAATACACATAATAGATTTAATAACTCATCTCTAATAACTGATTTATCTCCATCATGATGACAGCACATCATATCAGACTAGATATCTGACTAGTGTTCAGCTTACAGTGACATTTACAGGCTTCACTAGGGTAATTAGGGTAAAGTTAGGGTAATTAGGCAAGTCATTGTATAACAGTGGTTTGTTCTGGAGACAATCCAACATTAAT
>CAIGQQ010026796.1:0-13552 GCA_903798035.1 Danio albolineatus
TATATATATATATATATATATATATATATATATATATAATTGAATATAATATTCAATTAGTATTGATTTACCTGTTAAAAAATAAATTATGAGGTAGATCAGCTCCTGACAGACATGATATTAGATCATTTTAACTGTTATTAAATTATATTATATATTGTTGTGTGTCAGTAGAGACTATTTTGGGGAGATAATTTTTTTTTAAAGCTCCCACTCCCAGAAAATACAATATGAGAATTAACTGCACAATTCCTTGAAATTTGAGGATGGGGTATTATACAATTTGCATACATTCACATTTTTATCTTTATCATGCTTGGTGTGAACAGGCCTTTAGTTGTTGGAAAATCTAAGCAAATGCACTTCTGTTTTAAATATTGTGTTAATTGTTAACCCAAAGTGTGTTTCTCTTTCATTGCAGTATTGGATTCCAGATTGCAGTTTAACTCCAATCTCAGTTGGACCAGTTGATCAATGTCTTAAGTATTACCACAAGCTACCGGGCAGAGGTGTGGACAGTTATAAGGCAAACTCGAAACGTTTGTTTTTTTGGTACTACCAGTGACAAATTATTCAGTGAGTTGCTTAATAGAAAAGATGCTCACTGTTTATGACCATATAGTTCAGATGTTTGCAGTTTCATTGATGTAAAAATACCATACTTTTTCCTTTTTTTATTAGCAAGTGGAGAGACCTTCTGGGCAGCAGAAACAAGACAACTAATCCTAGTTGAGTACAGATGAGTATTAATAACTTTGACTAGTTTGGTTTCTGACTTGTTCAATACTGAACAATTTCTATAAATTACAAGATCAATGGTCCTGCTATCAATGTTTTTATAACTTATATTCATTACCATTTAGACACAATCAAATGTCCAAACCATCTCTGAGTCAATGGCAGCAAGGATCCAAGATCCAAATATCATTCATCATAGACTGTTTCATAGGTAGCAGCACATCATTTGTGAAAAATAAATCCTTTTGTGTCAGCATCACTTAGGCAAGACAAAATACATTTCAACTGATTTCTAATTTCAACCTGATATTTTTCAGGTCATCCTGATCATTCTGTTGTCCTGGTTGTGAAGATGTGCAGAGGGTGTATTAATGTAAAAAGACTTGTGCAGCTGTATCCAGACATGCAAGCAGCCTTCCTGGACCCAGAAGACAAAGGGCTTTGGAGCAGGACAGACAGGTAGTCCACAGTGGCTAGGCTAGAATTTTATACTTGGGTGGCCAGAGAGTGGCAACAGCTATTTTGGGGGATCCACACAAATACACTAGTGTAAGCTATACTCCTACACGGAAAAAATTAAATGAAAGAATTAATTAGTCGGTTGAACACAAAATATTTTTAAAGATAATATACATTGTGTGTTTCATACAGACTAGTAAATGTTAAAGAGCCCCTATTATGGGTTTTTGAAAATGAGCTTGTATGCTGTGTGTCACACAGCTCTAAGTGAAGTGAAATGTCCAGCTAAGGCTTAAATCTGAAAGTGCACAGTGTTTAAAACTATTGATTCATCTATAAAAGAGTCGACTCATAGTTCCTCAAACGAGTCGCCGTGCTTACGAGTCTTTAGCCGTTTCGGCATGACGTGAACACGAAACATAAGCCCCGCCCATTTATGCGCGCGCAGATTCAAAATCCCCAACCCCACCGACAAACAACAGCGGTGCAGAAAAAGTTGCCAGATCGGGCGGTTTTAAATTTGATTGTGCAGGTAAAACCTTTTGGACAGGGTTTGGGCTGAAATAAGTCAGCTACATCTGGCAACACAGTGAAGAGCACTGTGCTTAGCTGGATATTGGAAGTGTGCAGAGAACCCAGAGATGAGACTTTGAAGAGTTAGTAGTTTCTGCAGAAATACCTCAGTATTAAATGTGCTGTTCCCCCTCCGAGGAGTGCTTACAACGGAGGATTAGGAGCACCAGGACATTTCCCTGGCCTGCTATCCAGCAAGTGTGAGTAAGTGCGATTAAAACGGTTGCCTCATTGTTTTCTCCAGCTTGTAAATGATGCATTTAACTGTGTTTTGTAACTTGTAACCACTTGTAGTGTCTCTGGTTAACTTGTATTCTCATATCGCGTCTAAAAGCACGTTGTAAATGCGACGCGTGCCGCTTTGTTTACGGATTAAAATGCGTTTGAGCGTGTTCCTCTGCTGTTTGTCGTTGCTATGGCCACCATGAGCTCTGCTACACACGTTCGGCGGTTTTGCCGCTGTGTGCACTAATACTTAATGTATGTCGCTGTTTTTACTTCTGGTTAAGAATTAGAGTGATATGCTGGGAGATCGGGGGTTAGTTTCGGGGGTGAGGTGTCTGAAATACGGGCGACTCCCGATAAAAACGAGTGTTAGCAGATTAGCTCACGCACACGCTATGACTCCTTCAATATTGATAAGCCGTGGTGGGCATTCTCTCACGCTGAGCGCTGTCGACCAATCGCAACAGACTGGGTCATCGGTCCAATCAGCGCAGTTTAGCATCGCGCGAAGGAGGGGTTTTGGAACAAATGAATCCCTGAACGATTCATAGTCGCTGAGATAATGAGGTAAAAATAAAAGCATATTATAAGACAATGAAAGTGTTTTTTGACCATGCAATCAGATCAGCCTGCTGTTGGAGACCCCCAAAACCAAAATATTACCCTTTTCAATGTATGATATGGGCTCTTTAAGTTGTAGAACACTGACAGATTAGTTATATACTAAATCCTATACTTAAGATCGGCCGCATATGCAGTTTTAACTGAACTGAATTTAACTAGAACTACACCAGCATTTCCAGTGCTCTAGACTAACTTTTTGCACTGGTGCACCTAAAATATTTGACGGCATTGCATTTAACACTGCAATTTTACATTCACTTTTTAAAATCACTATGCATATAGGCAATATTGACTTATAAATGATTAACTAAAAATCTGGTGAACAAAAAGTTCTTTATTTAAAGCACAATTCTACAAAAAAAGGTAACCTAATACCGCCCTTCACTATCTCTTGATTAAAAATGCATCCTAACGGTTTTACTGTCACTATGAGCATCTGTAGTACATGTTTTTTTTTTTTTTTAACGTGTTATCACAGACTTTAAAAACAAAATAGGCCAACATTATTGTCACGGTCACACAATGAAGATAAGGATGGTTATCTCTTTTCATCAATTTATTTAAACGCACAGTGGATTGTTTAACAGGAGAATTAGGTAAGTGATATTCTTGGATGGAGAGCAGACACAGCAGGAGAAACGTCCACAGGAGATGGGAAACATCCACGGAAGAAGGCGAGCAAGGGAGAAGGTGGGGTGAACCATCTGACTTCAATTCCAGCAGAGGACTGACTGGAAGGGGGGAGTCTATACAGGGCGTGGTGATTGCTGCTGCAGGTGAGTGTAATCAGAATTCAGGTTAGAGTGCTCGTGTGTGATGAGGTGGCTGGTGAAGGAGAGCGATGATTGGAGCTGAGGGAACGGGATGGTGAGAGAGAATGGTAATTGGAGCAGCAGGAACAAGCCGGGGATGTGACAGTACCCCCTCCCCCTCCACGGGTGACTCCTGGCATCCAAGGGGAGATGGCACAGGAAAAGAATGACCCAGGACGCAGCCAAGAGGACAGCCCAGGGTGGAGTTGATAGAGGGAGGAGCCATGGAGGAGGGGTGGCCACCGACATTCTGGGGTCCAACAGAGGGAGACGATGCTGATGGAGATGGAGCCCAAGGAGGAGATGGAGAGCCGTAGGGTAAAGGTGACGTTGAGGTTCCAAAGGGCCGAGGTGGGGCGGACGGCTCCCCCGACTGAAGCGATGCCACTGGTCCGGAAGCCCGCAGCAGAGCCAGAGCAACAGAGAACTGAGGCATAGCTGGAGGTAAGGGGGAACTCAACGAAGCTGGCAGGATGGAGGGACGAGGCGCAGCCGGAGGAGCGGAGTCCAGAGATGGAGGCAGGGTGACGACTGACCAAAGCGGAGAAGGGGGGACGAGGGAGCCTGGTGGAGCTGGTGGGCTGAAGGTCCACGGAAGAGAGAGCCAACATGGAGCCTATGGATCGGAGGCCCAAGGCAGAGTCCGTAGCTGGGAGGGCGGAGGAGATGATTAAATAAATCAGTGAACATCTCTTTAATGAGACTCAGGAAAGACAAGTAGGTAGCCATCACGGGACTGCTTGCACTCCAGAGCACATCCACCCAATGTAGAGCTCGTCCTGTGAGAAGAGAGATTATGAAAGCAACTTTGGAAAACTCATTGAGAAACTGGTTAGCATTTGCGTCTATGTAGAGTGTACATTGCAGCAGAAAGTCATTTCTGGTGTTTGGATCGCCTAAGTAGCTCATGGGGCGAGCCAAAGGCATACTGGTTATGACCTCCAAAATGGTAGCGGCATTCATGGGAGCAGAAGGCAGCGGTTGATGCATGGAATGCGTCATTCCAGCGAACTGGTCCGATGAGCTCGTGGTTAGCGCTGTGATAGCTTCCATAGCTGCGTTTGTTTATTCGTTGGGTCTGGAATCCTGTCATGGTCACACAATGAAGACAAGGATGGTTATTTCTTTTCATCAATTTATTTAAACACACAGTGGATTGTTCAACAGGAGAAGCAGGTAAGTGATATTCTTGGATGACAAGCAGACTAGAGTGTTGTTCACAATGTAGACAAGGATCTTCATGTTTCCCTTCTCCTGATGGTTGCATCCACGGAAGCAAGTGAGCAAGGGAGAAGGTGACTTGAACCACCTGACTTCGATTCCAGCAGAGGACTGACTGGAAGCGGGGAGTTTATACAGGGCGTGGTGATTTGCTGGTGCAGGTGAGTGTAATCAGAATTCAGGTGAGAGTGCTCGCCTCTCAAGCTCTATCAGATTGGATGGGAAGCGACTGTGTTCAGCCATTTTCAGATCTCTCCAGAGATGTTCAATAGGATTTAGGTTTGGACTGTGGCTGGGCCACTCAAGGACATTCATTGAGTTGTTGTGAAGCCACTCCATTGATATTTTGGCGGTGTGCTTTGGGTGATTGTCCTGCTAGAAGATGAACCGTTGCCCTAATCTGAGATCATGAGCACTCTGAAGCAGGTTTTCATTCAGGATGTCTCTGTACATTGCATTCATCTTTCCCTTTATCCTGACTGGTCTCTCAGTTCCTGCTGCTGAAAAACATCCTCACAGCATGATGCTGCCACCACCATGCTTCACTGTAGAGATGGTATTAGCCTGGTGATGAATGGTGCCTGGTTTTCTCCAAACGTAATGCCTGGCATTCACTCTAAAGAGTTCAATTTTAGTCTCACCAAAGAATTTAGTTTCTTATGGTCTGAGAGTCCTTCAGATGCCTTTTGGCAGATTCCAGGCAAGCTGCTATGTGCCCTTTACTAGTCAGTGGCTGATTGGTGGATTGCTGCACAGATGGTTGTCCTTCTGTAAGTTTCTCCTCTCTCCACAGAAGAACACTGGAGCTCAGACGGAGTAACCATCCTTTATTGATCACCTCCCTGACTAAAGCCCTTCTCTCCCAATCACTCAGCTTAGATTGCCAGCCAGCTCTAGGAAGAGTCCTGGTGGTTCCAAACTAATAAATAAATAAATTTGCAACCATTTGAAAAACTCTTTTTTTTCCTCATTGTCATTATGGGGATGTTGAGGAAACATGTTGAGGAAATTAATAAATTTAATCTATTTTGGAATAAGGATGTAACATAAAAAATGTGGAAAAAGTGAAGCGTTATGAATACTTTCTGGATGCACTGTATCCAGGTTCTGTTGTTAATTCTGTATGCTGTTGTTTGCACGTCTTAAAATAAATCAATATTTAAAAATGCAATATTTAATGTGTCAGGCACAAATCACCACATCAATTCTTTTTTTTTACTAAATGAGAATTTTATATTAATTGGATTTCTTAACTGTTAATATTCATATAACGAGCATCAGTTGTCATTTAGGTAAATTAACCATTTAAGCATACTTAGTTTGGGGTGTGTTGTGTCATTAAATTGTACATTTCTATCCTGTTATCTCAGCAGTAGTACAATCTGCTTTAGCTTTTTTCTTTTTTATAAACCTAAAAATATAATGAATATGTATTTTTCTTTTTTGGCTTTGTGACAAATTGCTTATTTTATCCCTAGATTGGTCTACGCTGATGGTCTGCTGAACATTCTGCTGAGTTGAAGGGATCCTTCTGTCAGACAACCTCTCCAAAGTACAAAGTAAGTAAAATCTCAAACATACACTACTGTTTCATAGGCTTTGGGTTGGTATGGTAAAGTCTCTTCTGACAGCGTCACCTTTGTTTATTTAATTAGTACAGTCAAACAATAATACTGTGAAATTAATATACTGTATATAATTAATAGTGTCACATGATCCTTCAGAAAAAAATATTCCAATGTTCTGATTCTCTGCTCAAGCTTGTTATTTTAAATATAAAACATTTAAAATAAACTTCATATTTTCCAGGATTCTTGATGTATGAAAAGTTTATTTTTAAAAGCATAGTATTTATTTAAAACAAAAATGTTTGCTCTTTGATTGATAACAATCAGACATGTTTTTTTAGCACAATAGTTTGTTCAAAGTATTCTTACTGAGCATTGTCCAACCATGGTCCAACACGTCATTTAAAGACTTGATTAGCTGGATCAGGTGCATTTAATTAGGGAGTTAAATCTATAATGCATCTCCGGTATATGGATATCCAGACACGTTAAATATCATGAAACCCTTAAAGCATTATTAAGAATATCTTTTTTTATTTGTTACATGTACTGTATATAGGCTATACATTTTTGGAATTTCATACGCTCACAAAAATCTTTTGCTAGCCCATTCTTTCAGTTGATGTGTTTACAGTTACCCTGTCTGCTAGATCAAATCGTTTTTTAATCATTTTTGCAATATTAAAGAGAAAATTAATGTTAAAATCACTACAAGGATTAAAGTGAATTTTTTTTTCTATTTAAAAAAACATGAATTATTTCTTCATATATCCTCCTCTATAGCCAACATATAATAAAAGTTGTTTGCTGAAAAACATTTTTTGTAGCAAAATAAAGCTATGATATAATAAATGTGGTGTTTAAAATGTGGTGTACTTTAGTGTTTATACTGACAAAACCTAGTTAATTTGCATATAATGTGGTATCTGAAGGTCGGACATCTGTTTAGATACACATTTATATACTAACACAGTGATACTAAAAACCAAAAAACGTTCATTATGATTGCACAGGGAATTTAACTTTCAAATGGCTTTTCTGAAAATTAGTGCTAAGGCACACTCTTTGAGTTTAAATTAAATTACTCATTTTAGCTAGGCATTTACATAACACATACTCCAGCTATATGTCATGAAACAAATCATTTTTGTTTGAGGTGATATAAACTGATGCAATGCTAATCTTTCTCTTTTTGGATTCTTGCTTTATTTAAGGGTTCGCACTCCAAGGTTTAGATTTGGCTACTGCAGTCCTGGTTTGGGTCCAGCCTCACTTGTGAAGACTAAAGATGATGACAAAATACAAGAACACTTTAGATGATGGCGACACACTTTTAATTCCATCTATATATCCCCTTTTATGTGTAAGCAACATTCCACAAGATAAAACACAATTAAATGACAGGTTTTTCACAGTATACCTGATAATATTTTTTCTTCTGGAGAAAGTCTTATTTGTTTTATTTAGGCTTGAATAAAAGCAATTTTAATTTTTTTAAAAACATTTGAAGGTCAAAATTATTAGCCTCTTTAAGCTATTTTTTTCAATAGTCTACAGAACAAACCATCAATATACAATAACTTGCCTAATTACCCAAACCTGCCTAGTTAACCTAATTAACCTAGTTAAGCCTTTAAATGTCACTTTAAGCTGTATAGAAGTGTCTTGAAAAATATCTAGTCAAATATTATTTACTGTCATCATGGCAAAGATAAAATAAATCAGTCATTAGAAATGAGTTATTAAAATTTTGTTTAGAAATGTTTGAAAAAATCTCTCTGTTAAACAGAAATTTTGGAAACAATAAACAGTGGGGCTAATAATTCTGACTTCAACTGAGGTTTCTTGAAAAATGAACTGGGTATCTCTGAGAGAGTATTGTTATTTTATATTATCAACATGTTATTAGTTCAGAGGAGATTCCAAATTGTTGAATGCCACTTATGAAACTGGTTTTTAACAGAACATTACTACAGACTTTAATAAGATTTTACCAGAAATTTTATATAAAAATATTTTGTTTACTCCTGTAAATATTATTTGCTTGGTATTTATTTTGTGTTTATGTACTTTTTTTTATTATTGTAACTCAGTTTTTGCCCTAAAGAAAGTCTTCTGACATAACTGTGTTCAGTTACTGAACACATGACTGGTATTATCTAGAGATGCTCCGATCAGCATTTTTGACTGGCACATGACTGGTATTATCTTATATTTTAAAATTATAATCTTGCAAAACATGCATTTCCTTTAACACTATTTAAGAAATGTATACGCATTGTGAAATATGCTTACACAAGTTATTTGTGTTTTACTATAGTAAAACTGTAGCCACCGTGAGTGTACATGTTTAGAAGTACTTGTAAATATGACTATGGTTTAATGTAAATGCTGTAATGGATTTTTGTATTTCAAATCTTTATTGCAACAGTAGTTCAGCCATGGATATAGTAAAACTGGTTGATTTTTGTTTTAAACTTGATAAAGCATGGTTATGTGTGATAAAAGTATGTTAATCTGTTTGTATGTTTGTGTAAACACTAATAAATCTTCAACTGTTATTGAGAGTGGTGTGTGTTTTTCATTATAAACCAGCAGCAGCTGCAGCTGGTGGTCCATAAGTATGAGCAAAGTGCCGGTGAGCCGCGGCCCCGCGGAGCGGCCGGTATTTCCGGTCGCGTCGTCCCAATGTCGGCCGGACAGCATTTCCAATGATTTGCCGATGTCGCGGCGACATATTGCCAATTAGCAAACGCTCCCTGAGCGACATCGCTCCGATGGAATTTTGAAAATCGGCACGACGTCGGCCCAATGTATGTGTGCTGTCTGGGTAATGTATTAAATCATAGGGTAATATTTTATAGCAGAAAAATAGTGCAAGTTACAATTTATAAGCTGTTGAATTGAGGTTAGGCGATCTTTTAAACAGCAGGTGGCACTGTGAGAAAACGATAGGTCTGAAGTGCAGGTCTGAGCGGATTGTTGCAAGAACGGATACACGGATAAACCCAACAGTCACAGTACTGTAAAAAATATTAGTTATTGTTATACGGTGTCATAGAAAATGCCGCTATATTAATGTGCATCTCGCACTTCAGGCCGGCCGCATATCCGATCTAGACTTTACCGTCTTCAGGCCTGCAGCTTCACAATGTTGCCCAACTAAGCGTCAAACCCGCCTCACAATTCCTTACGATTTTCAGTCGAAAGCATAATCAAAAAGACACTGCAGGTATGTATTTATATACTTTTTACTTGAAATTTTAATCCTCTTAGCCATATAATGGCGAGCGCGTGATCAAACCGTCACATTAGCCTCATTTTGGGTGTCTGTTTATCATAGTCGTGACGATCGAGTCCTTATGGCAGGTACCGTGTTATGGGCATTTAGCTGTGGCGGCTGCCCCTGCCACGCAAAGATTTTACCCCTACTGCAAATGTGTCAACATTTTATAACGTCCACACTTAATTGTACAATGTCATCGCCAGTCTTAGGCAGTAGGTTAAGATACAACTTCCACTTTGATACCCTGAAGAATAAACGCAAATATCTTCATCGCCGCCATATTGGACCACCCCTATGACAAGGGTTGTTCTAATAATGACCTCACAGAATAAGGGGTTCTCAGGCACACGCACACAGAGGTCAGTTGCAATCTTTCAGCAATCAGTTCTAGCACAAGTAGTATTTACAGCTGTCAAATCGAGTTTGTGAAAGAAGCTCAGTGCGAGAATTAACGAGAATTATCAGCTTTGCTGTTTTGAATTTTCTTATTTACTTGTTGTAACAATAACATAAATGGAGTACATTTGGATGTTGATTGGTTTTCTTAAAGGGGAAACAAGCAATTGTTCCCCCCCTGAAGCAAAAAACACCAGCTCAGGTGAGTTTACAATGACAAAACCCTTCATTTCTCCAATTCTAGTTTGATAAATGTGGTCCTTAAAATACAGTTTATTGTAATAGCAATATCAGATGCTTGTTGTGATTCAGAAAGAGTGCCATGGGTAGGGCCAGACAGAATCTGCGGACATTTTTGCTATTTCTGCTGAGAATTTTGTAAAAAATCTGCGGATTTATGAGGAATTATTTTGGGAGTATCATGACTAAAAACTTAATATATGACAAAAATAATCGTTTTATAACTTTTATTTAATGTTTACAATGCAAATCCATCTAAATCCACTAATTTGGTAAACAAAGCAAGTCTATCATATAATAGATCAAATAGAACAAATGAACACTCATATTAGTCAATATTATTACTGAAAGGAATTTAAAAACTGAATAAGTATAAATTTACACAATTAAATCAATAGACTCAATGATGGGCTAAAGGTCTGTGGATTTCTGCATGAGCAGATTCTGTGTGAGCCTAGCCATGGGTAATACACTAAAGCCATCCCTTACAAAAATGCCCTGTGGTATTCCATATGATAAAACAGAAGAACAAAAAAACTGGAGTGGTAATTGTGTAGTACTGTGTTGTTGTTGTTGTTGTTGTTGTGTATAGTTTTGTTGTATGTAATATTCCTATAACAAACTGTATTACTTTCACATATCTGTAATATTTGTTTTATTTATTTTGTGTACTGTGATATTTCTGTAATATTCTCCAGGTAAAATGTGCTATTAATTTAACATTTTCGTAGTGTTTACCACAGGGTTTAGTTGTACTGTATGTAATATTCCTGTAATATTCTTGTGGTAATGAGTTGATATTGCCACATGAAAACAACAGAAAAATCACATGCATAATTCTAAATTGTTGTGATACTCTACTACAAAAAGGGCTGTGGGGATCCTGTCATATTTTGCTCAGCTTATTTGTTCTGTGGTGAATAAATTTTATTCAGCAGGAAAGTAGTATCACTAAAGCCCATTTATGTAAGGGATATGACATGGATAAGAGTGTCAAATTGGTTTATGCGACCGTTCGATGACACTGTAGGGTCCAGCCAAATAGTCCAACGGCGGTGTCTACTGCTGGATGAAGGCTCAATTGCACGTTCTATCTTTCCAGGGCACAATGTTGATTTATTTTAAGTTTAACTCATATCTGACTCCAATTTTGATATAAGATGATTTAGAATGTTAATATATTTATCCTCGTTTTATCTAACTCCATTTTATAGTTTAATATTACTTTATTAATTTAACAGCTTTAAGAGTTTTGGTATATATTTGAACAATCTTGAACTCCTACCGATTTTTCCTAGGTATAACTTAAATATCATCGAAACAATAATCAGTGGTCGATCGCTAGCACCACGTAAAGATATATTTAATTATTTTATGAAATTAACCCTAGCCCCATTAGTACTTTCTCATACTATGTATAACTTAATTATCATCGAAATAATAATCAGCGGTCGATCGCTAGTACCACGTAAATAATTAATCTTTTATGAAATTAACCCTAGCCCCACTAGTACTTTTCTTTTATTAAGCTCATTTGTTGCGAACCTATGTTACATTACGCCGGCTGTAATGCATCATAAGCTCACTAGTCTGATCAAATAATTAGAGGTTAATGATCAATACTATTTGATAGACAGACGATGTCATTATTAAAATAGTAATCTCATTTAATTCTTACAATCACCTGCGTACAACTTAGTTAAATAAGTATTTAACCAGAGGTCAAAATTCCAGTACCAATCAAGATGTGATCATTCATCTTGTTGCATTAACCCTGGATCCCCACAGTAAATTGCGACGAATACATAATTAAAAGTCAAACAACAAGTTGGAACTTCCAGGATTTCCATTTAACACGTGCTGTGTTTCGTCTATTATGGAACCTGGTACATTCTTAACTTATCTGAGTAATAATTTCAGAGTAACAAGAATACGTTCAAATATAACAATTTATTAGTCAGGTAAATGTGTATTATGCCAATTCATTCAGTCAATTTATAAACAATCAATACAAACATCAAATTTTCAAAGATAGATCCAAGATCAAAGGATGCATACCTGACAAGTTCTACATAGTGCAGAGTTTCTGAGAAACTAAGCACCATGGGCCACTCTGAATGCAGAGGCGCCCCGACCAGCCGGAAAACTGTTACTTAAGTAGCCAAAAAACCAAGAGATATGTGGGTGTGTGTTGGATAACAATAGGGCATTTACATTCAGTGAGGGTTCCTGAACCCCCCGGTCACACCCTTAGTAGTGGTGCAAAAGATATCTGAAGTCATATAATTATTATTCGGTTATGGCTATTTCTGAGGGAATGAGACCATGGTACCAGTCGCACTGAGACATTTCAAATGATATCAAACATGATAGATATAGTCACTTGCATGGATATAGAACAGTTCATGCTTTGAGATAACCATTTTGTGTGAGTTCAGGGAAAGAAGGGGGTGAGGTGTTTCACGCGTAAATGAGGGGAAGAGAAGGGTGTGAGTATGTGGGTGAAACGTAGGTCCCATTGTCCTTTCTCAGCTGGGCATCATGCTTTTCAGTCTCGTGTCTCTCTCTCTTAAATGAGGCATATTTTCATAAATCTTACAACACAAATGTGTAAAATGCATAGAAACAACCACAGTGTCTTAAAAATCCTTTGATAACCACAGTGTCTTGAAATAAAGATTATAAAATCTTTTTACATTTTAAAAATTGACAAAAAAAATTATTGTATGTAATCCACTTTAGGAGGCAGAAAAATAAAATCTTTTCAGGATGATCAGGAGGACTTGATGCTGGCGACACGGCATAAACCAACACAGTTCCCTGATGAAAGTGATGAACCCAGCACCAGTTCTGGTCAGTTTACTACCACAAGAACACACTTTTCTACAGCTTCATTAAAGAGATATCCTTCACCAAAAATGAAAAATCTGTCATAATTTACTCACCCTTTACTTGTTCCAAACCTTTATGATTTTCTTTTTTTTTGTCAAACAAAAAAGATGATATTTTGAAGAAAGCTGGACACCTGTCATAATTGAAATCCATAGTATTTGATTTCCTTCTATGTAAGTCAGTGGTTAGAGGTTTACAGCTTTCTTCAGAATATCTTCTCTTGGGTTTACCAGAATAAAATTAACTCATAAAGGTTTGGAACCTCTTGAGGGGGAGTAAATTGTGAGTAGAATTAATTTTTGGATGAACTTTGCTTTAATTTGCTGCTTAAAATTCCACATTGCGATGTTGGGAGTGAAGCGTTTTTAATCAAATAACCAAGAAACAAATTAAACAAAAGAAAAAGTCAATTGAAATAAATTTAAAATAAATAAGTAGTAGTGGTGTCCCTGAATCAGGATTTACATAGTTGAATCTAAATGTACAAATTCTGTATTCGACTGATAGTCCAATCATAT
>CAIGQQ010026798.1:0-17567 GCA_903798035.1 Danio albolineatus
CTATATAAAATGATTAAAAACAATAAATTATATAAAGGTTAAAATGACGATATTTGACCTACAGTATTCTCACAGAAGATATCTGCTATTATGGTGATAGTGCTGGCTTAGTACTTTCCATTTGCATATGTCACGTTGATCAAAATTCCCTTTTTCATCAACTTCTTTATGGGTTTAAACATGTTTCTAGTAGTTGTTACTAGTTCTCACCGATAGTATCTGAGTTAGAATTACATCATTATTATAATAACTAATTACCAGGGCTATTGTGTTTAAACAGTTTCTGTGGGGTCCTAAAAAGTCTTAAATTTACTGAAAGTGTTGTAGGTCTTAAATCTTTTTTCAACAAGTTTTAATTTTACTTTGTTCATGTTTTGCTACCCAATCTGGTCAAAACCCATACAATCACCAACAATCAATCTCAACAAAATTTAATTTTTTATTCAAAAAGGTAATTTTTACTCTGTTTATCATAATGGTTTAATTATTTTCTTCACAATAACATTTGTTTAAACGTGCTCCATGTATTTACTGCTGGGGTCAATGACCTGGACAGATTGTTGTGCATAGATTTAGTTTATTATAGTTTCTAAAACTTTTAAAACATTTGTGCATTTTTTTTTTTAAAGAAAGTTTATGTTGGAAAAAAGTGTATGAATACAAGTAAAACTTGCTTGTTTTTACACAATATTTAAAATCTTTTGCTAAGAAATATCTAAAGTATTGTACTTTTTTTTGTTATTTATGTATTATTGTATTATTAAATGTATTAAATAATAATTTTTATTTATTTATTTATAGGACAAATAAAAATCTTTTCCATCTGGGCCATTTGAAAAATTACCTAGCCTTTAGCCCTTTGAGTCTACAATTTCATTCATATTGGTCTTAAAATGTCCTAAAGTCTTACATTTAATGTGGTGAAACCTGCAGAAACCCTGATTTAAAGTATATCAAAAAACGCGAATGCCCCCAATTTTAAAGAGCCCATATTAAACGTTAAAAAGGGTCATATTTTGGTTTTGGGGGTCTCCAACAGCAGGCCGATCTGCATGCATGGTCAAAAAACACTTTCATTGTCTTATAATTAGCATTTATTTTTACCTCGTTATCACAGCGACTCCTATATGAATCGTTCAGTGATTCATTTGTTCCTAAACCCCTCCTTAGCGCGAAGCTAAACTGTGCTGATTGGACCAATGACCCAGTCTGTTGCAATTGGTCAACATCATTCAACGTGAGAAAATGCCCACCTCGGCTTATCAATATTGAAGTAGTCACAGTGTGTGTGTATGTGTGAGCATATCTGCTAACACATATTTTCCGGGAGTCACCCGTATTTCAGACACCTCACCCCTGAAACTAACCCCCTGGTCTCCCAGCACATTGCTCTATTCTTAACTATAAGTAAAAACAACAACACACATGCAGTATTAGTGCACACAGCGGCAACAGCTAAACCATTATGAAACAGGGCCGCCGCACGTGTGTAGGAGAGCTGATGTGGCCATAGCAACGACAAACACGGAGGAACGAGCTCACAAACACATTAATCCATAAACAAAGCGACACGCGTCGCGTTTACAACGTGCTTTTAGACACGATATGAGAATACAAGATAACCAGACACACTACAAGCGGTTACAAGTTACAAAACACAGTTAAATGCATCATTTACAAGCTGGAGAAAACAATGATGCAACTGATTTAATCGCACGCACTCACTTGTTGGATAGCAGGCCAGGGAATTGTCCCGCTGCTCCCTATGGCTTGTCCGTCCCTGCATACATCAAGTCTTTTCTGATCCTTTAACAACCGATCAACGAATCCTCCGTTGTAAGCTTATAGATTTCAAAAGCACTCCTCAGAGGGAACAGTCTCGTCTGTGGTTCATTTGCACACTTCCTATATTATCGAGCTGAGCACAGTGCTCTTCTCTGTGTTGCCCGATGTAGCTAAATCATTCCAATCCAAACCCTATCTAAAAGGTTTTTACCTGCACAGTCAAATTTAAAACAGCCCAATCAGGCAACCTTTGCTTTGTTTGTGGGCGGGGTTGGTGGTTTCAAAACTCCCGGGGCTGCGCGCGCACAAATTGGCGGGGCTTATGTTTCGTGTTCACGTCATGCCGAAACGGCTAAAGACTTGTAAGCACGGCGACTCGTTTAAGGAACTATGAGTCGACTCTTTTATAGATAAATCAATAGTTTTAAACACTGTGCACTTTCAGATTTAAGCCTTAGCTGGACATTCCACTTCACTTAGAGCTGTGTTACACACTGCATCCAAGCTCATTTTCAAAAACCCATAATATGGGCTCTTTTAATATGCTGAATGAAATGGACACTAAAATAATTAATTGATTAAAAACATTGTACAGTATTCTAAACTATTTGATGTTGTTGTGGGACGACGTAAGACATACCAAATTATAGTGGAACAATAACGTTTAGCATTGCACTGACTACAACTGGCCAACAAACTAGTCTAGAAATGACTTTTGCTGCTTCAGAAATGGATTACAGCATGCTAATGATATGCAAACATTTGAGTGTAAAGTTCGTCAGTATTGACCATATTCTTTACGTACCAGCAGGCGCCGCCATTGGAATCTTTTTGGCTTGAGACTTTAAGTCTCTTTTTTAATAACCATTTTCAAGGTATACTGCAATTAGTCAAGGTTTTAAAACCGCTGAAATGTTCTGCTAAACCATGCCTTCGGTACATGTAAGTTTTTTTTTTACTTTATAAGTTTCTTAGGACAACAGCATCTCCAGCAGAAAAACTTTAAATTGTAAAGAAATCTGTGATTTTGAAACAAATGAAGACAGCAGAAGTGAATGATTCATTTGAGTTATTTAGCCTGACATGTTTACTGCTCCAAAATAGTTGAAAAGTTTCTCAAAATAAAATATATTGTGTTCAAATGGGGAAAAAGTGTTTGTTTTTAACCCAGACATTTAAAAATAATATATTTTAGAGCATTAATCACAGTACAGTGAAAGCGTGATGTTTTTATTCAAGGTTATCATACCATCAGAATCTTATACTGGGCCATGCCTAATGCCGCTTGATGTTGCAAAGCCATGATTTCTATTAAACAATAAATAAATAAACAAATGTATGTATGTATTGAGGTATAAGATCCCAAAATATCAGTCCATTTGCTGAAACACTGAAAGTTTTGGCCAAATTAAGCCTCAACTTCACCCCAGAATGGATGAAAATGGCCCAATTTCACATAAGGGGAAAGGTGCACGTTCCAGCCTTTATGCAGATGCTGTACAGGTATGTCTCATGTCTGCGAGGCAAATATTCAGCTGTTATCCCAGAACTTTTTCCTGATGCGTTTACCAGACAGGCACAGAATGAACAAGTGTTCCCTGTCTGCTTAACAAATTTTAGAAAAACATTTTGTTGTAATTATGAATATATACGAATAAAAATAAGCCATTTACAGCTTTTGTAAAGATGGCTTAATCTCTCCAGAATGTTAGACCCTAAGAACTGTTATGGAATTTCATGAGATGCAATAAACATTTTGATCTGAGAAGAAGATCAGGAAACCGGTTGTTCAACTGTTCTATTCAAATCAACCTGAGACAGTTGACAATAGGCTAAAATATAGAGCTACATCTCACCAGGGGGGACTGCGAGAGATCATCCATCTCCTTTCACCTCAAGCCCCCCTTCTCGACCCTTAAGTTACCTTCTGATCAGAGCAGATCAATCACATTTTCACATGAAATGTGCAAGGTTTTAATATGGTGTATCTTGTAGAACTAAATTCATGTTTGGTATCATTTTAAATGTCTCTTTGTGTGATTGGTAATAGTAAATGTCTCTTTGTGTGATTGGTAAAGTGGTCTATTTTGTCACTATTTCGCTGGTATATGTTGATTTGGTTTTTGGCTTTGATAAGATCTTTGCCAGATGCTCCCCCACCTTAGAGATGGTTAACTTCTCAAATTCACCAGGCAAGGGTCTCGGTGACGCTTCTATTATATTTAATTTATGGCTGTTTGTTCTGAGTTGAGTATTTAAGGGGAAATGTGAACAAATATCATTGGGATCTTGTAGCCAAGACACCCCGTTGCAGCATCTCTGAGACTTATGCTGTAGCATACTTCTCTGGTCAGGTATACATCTCTAACTCTTTGATTTATATTTGAGGAATGGGTGTGGTATTTTTACAGTATCATCTCTGAATTGGCTTTCTGATTGTTTTATTATATAATTGGTATAATACAATTTTACCTGACAAATAAAATTTTGTTTTGACTTGCCCTGAAATCTTTTTATATCCAGTAGATTAAGTGGAGTCTGCTCTAACTTTATGATTAGACTTTCGATTTTAAAGGCACATTTGACTGTACGGAGCCGTTCTGGCACGACAGCATGGAGATCTTTAATCATCTAATCGCTGATTTTAGCAATTTGCATGGGGTTGGCTAAATTGACTATTCTTTTAGGATGAGTAAGCAGTTTGCAACCAGTCTATTGGATTATTAGTTAATCCTGCACTCTCTGACTAACTTCAGAGGGTCGACATACTGTCTGTGAGAAGAAAGCGTGAAACTCTAAGCATCGTTTGGTCCCTAATGAACGTATAACTGAAGAGTAAGGAATCAGATATAAATCAAAACTCTAAATTAAATCATAAATGATTAATGTGATCCATTCTTACAAATAGAAATACAGTCTAAATTTGACAGTCACTTAAAATTGGAGTCAGATTAAATTCGGAGCTAAAAAACAAATATTAAATAAATTTAAATTCTGGAATTCTATAAAAGGCTTACATGCAATTAACCTTCGACCATCATAATAATAATAATAATAATAATAATGTTTTATTTATATAGCGCCTTTCCATAGCTCAAGGCACTTTACAAAAAATGTAACAAAATAAATAATACAAGCAGACATTGAGAGAAACAGTAAACAGGTAGGGACAACATTAGACTGGTAGAGACACCATTAGACAGGTAGAGACACCATTAGGCTTGCAAACATACAAGGAATCAAAAATAATAAACTGGAAATACAAAACAAGACCTATGAGACAAATATGTAGAGTAAAGTTGGGTCCAAAAAAGTGGTCAGTTTATCAATCAGAAGAGTGACATTCAGAGAACAAGTGAGTTTTAAGTAATGATTTGAATTCTGAGATATTATTTACAGAGCGGAGTGAGTGTGGTAGAGAGTTCCAGAGTTTGGGTGCAATGACACTAAATGATCTGCCCCCCATAGAAAAGAGGCAGTACTGAGGGACAGCAAGAAGGCCAGAGTCAGAGGAGCGTAGTGAGCGAGTAGGAATGTAGGGGACAAGCATGTTGCAAAGGTAAGAGGGGGCTAGGCCATTTAAGGATTTCAATACAAGCAGAAGAATTTTGAATTTAATGAGGTAAGCGACTGGGAGCCAATGGAGGTCGTGCAAGATTGGGGTTCTGTGTGCAGAGCGTTCGGTATGAGTGAGTATTCTAGCCGCGGAGTTTTGAATATATTGTAATCTGGAGATGAGGCAGGCAGGCAGGCAGACCAATGAAAAGGGCATTAAAGTAGTCAATGTGAGATGTGACAAACGCATGGACAACAGTCTCAGTATCCTTTCTACTGATGAAGGGACGCAGTTGGGCAATTCGGCGTAAATGAAAGAATGCAGATTTAGTAACAGATTTAACATGAGACTGAAAGGAGAGTGTGGAGTCAAAAATTACACCAAGAGTTTTTACAGAAGTAGATGTTTTGATGTGGGAGCCGGCAATCTCGCAGGGGAAACTATTTGAAATATTGCTGGTAAGCGCTGGGGTGCCAATAAAATTGATCTCAGTTTTGTCCATATTAAGTTTCAAAGAATTTGAGTTGAGCCAATCATTAATGTCCTTCACACAAGCAGAATTATTATCAATTTGAGCGGATGGAGTAGGTGTACAGACAGAATAAAGTTGAATATCATCTGCATAAAAGTGATCGTTTAAACCATGACATTGTAAAATCAGTGGAATAAGGTAAATTGTGAATAATAGTGGGCCTAGAACAGATCCCTGGGGACGCCTCGCTTCAGGGGGACAGTGGGTGACCGAAAATCCTTAACAGAGACAAAGAATTGTCTTTCTGAGAGATATGAAGAAAACCAAGAGAGAGCGGTACCAGAAATACCCAGTCTGAGAGAGGTGAAATAAGTAAAGAGTGAGAGACAGTATCGAAGGCAGAGCTGAGATCGAGTAGAAGTAATATAGACAAGGAGCCAGAATCACCGGAAAGCAGTAGATCGTTTACTACCTTTACAAGTGCAGTTTCAGTGCTATGGAGGCGAAAACCAGATTGAAAAGGGTCAAAGAGATTATTATCGACTAGAAAAGACTGGAGTTGGGCAGCAACAGTACTTTCCAGTAATTTGGATATGAAGGGTAGATTAAAAATTGGACGATAGTTAGACAGAACTGTGGGGTCAAGGTTGGGTTTCTTAAGCACAGGTGTGATGGCAGCAGTTTTTAGTGGCAGAGGAAATGAGGCGTGGATAAGAGATGCATTGACAAAGTGAGAAATAGGCGCAGAGATGACAGAGTGGCAAAGTTTCAGGAGAGAAGTAGGAGCAGGATCATGGTGACATGATGATGAGCTGGATTTCAAGATTAGCTTAGAGACAGAATCAGGGGTTGTCAGGGAAAAGCGAGTCGTAGACTGACTGGGAAGATCTGATGGGTGGCTGAGCTCTGTATCAGTAGGGAAACATTGGTAGACGACATTAGTTTTTACGAGCAGATAATCCAAAAAGGAGCAACAAAACTCAGTTGAGGCTGAGGCATCCTGAGGTGGGGGGTTAGTGAGTTTATTTATTGTATTAAATAATACTTTTGGCCTGTTGCTAGATTTATTAATTGCAGCAGAGACAAATTTAGAGCGAGCTGAAGTGAGAGCGGATTTATATGATTTAAGAGGATCATGAAAAGCCAAATAGTGAACAGTGAGACCGGATCTCCTATAGAGACGTTCAAGCCGTCTACCAGTGCGGAGCTCAGGGGTATACCAGGGAGAAGAGTGAGTGGTGGGGACATATCTAGTCTGAATGGGAGCATGCTGCTGCAGGGTTTCAGAAATTATAGAGCGATAATTAGTATCACAGACGGAGAAGAGACATTAGTGAGGATTGAAGAGACAATAGAAGTAGAAAAGGATACAGTGTCAATAGCTTTCAGATTACGATATGGGATAACAGTCTTTGGGCAACTAGAATGCAAAGGAAGATTAAGAGTAAAGTCAATAAGTTTGTGGTCGGAGATGCCAGTGTCACAGGCAGAAACGGAAGTGATATCCCCCTTTGATGTACATATTAGATCTAGGGTATGACCAGAGGAATGGGTAGGAAAATGAACACGTTGAGTCAGATTAAAACATTCAAAAACAGACAGTAACTGGGTGGAGTTTGAGCATACTGTATCAACATGGATGTTGAAGTCACCAAGCAGGAGGATAGGAGATGATAACGTGCAGACCAGGGTTAACAGTTCACTAAGTTCAGAAAAAAAGCTGGACAGAGCTTAAGGAGGATGGTAAGACAGTCAGCTTTGATAACCATATATTCAAACGAATTGGTGTTGTGAAAGTCAAGTTGTTTTAATCAAATATTGTCCCGATAAATGATGGCAAGACCACCACCCCTTTGCCGTGCAGTCTGGGACGAGCGAAATACTTGTATACATCAGGTGCAAGAAGATTTAACTGGAGAAAATCAGCCGGAGCTTGCCAGGTTTCAGTGAGAAGAAAAATATCAAGATTATTGTCAGTGACTATTTCATTAAGATAAGAGACCATGCTGTTAGTTTCGTCATTGGGCTGATAGATGGACTTCTACACTTTCAAATCTGTGTCTTATCAATATGACAAATTATTTAATGATCAATTATATAAGAAACTCTGAAAACTGGACTGACAGTTTCAATTTACTATAACTTCTATGTTAAGTGTCTTTGACACAATTTACATTGTAAAAGCACTAGATAAATAAAGATTAATTAAACTGAATCTGTTTAAATGTGTACACGTTAATGGACCAAACAAAATATAATCTGATTGATTTAACATTTAATTTGCCTCAAAATTACAGTGTGTGTAGCCAATGTTTCCAGTGTCTTTTCACTTTTCAGCTTTTGATGAGAGTTTTTAAGACTTAATGAAAACTAATGTTTTATTTATTTATTTCAGACCTAATTGAAGAGAATGAGGGGAGTAAAGAGGAAGAACATCATGTCAAAATTGAGGAAAAAACGTATTTACAGACTGATAGTATTTTGAAAAGGAGAGACAAGAATCGCTTCACCTGCACTCAGTGTGGAAAGAGTTTTGGAAGAAAAAGCAGTCTTAACATTCACATGAGGATCCACACTGGAGAGAAACCATTTACATGCACTCAGTGTGGGAAGAGTTTCAACCGTTCTGGAAACCTTAATGAACACATGAGGATCCACACAGGAGAGAAACCATTTACATGCACTCAGTGTGGGAAGAGTTTCAGCCAGTCATCACACCTTAATCAACACATGAGGATCCACACTGGAGAGAAACCATTCACTTGCACTCAGTGTGGGAAGAGTTTTAGCTGCTCATCATCCCTTAATCACCACATGAGGATCCACACTGGAGAGAAACCATTCACATGCACTCAGTGTGGGAAGAGTTTTAACGAATCAACAAACCTTAATCTACACAAGAGGATCCACACTGGAGAGAAACCATTCACATGCACTCAGTGTGGGAAGAGTTTCAGCATATCATCATCCCTTAATCGACACATGAGGATCCACACCGGCGAGAAACCATTCACTTGCACTTAGTGCGGGAAGAGTTTCAACAAATCATCAAACCTTAATCTACACATGAGGATCCACACAAGAGAGAAAACAATCACTTGCACTTAGGGTGCGGTCATACTGGACTTTTCTCCCCATAGACTTCTACTCGTACAGATTTGAATGCATCAGATCGGAAAAGCAAGTTCTTGCGTCAAGTTTTGCAGTTCACTGCATTGCAAAGTTCAAGCTTGGTAAACTCTGACCGAAATCGCATCACTTGACAGTAAGACCAATCGTAGATCAAAACATGACCTCTCTGGACAGAAATTTAAAATATGGACCAATCGCTCACTTTTAATGTCTAATCACCTTGTTTAATCCCGCCCCTTTTCGCAACGTCGTACAACAGAATTGCGCATGCTCAAACTCTAGTGTGACCGCAGCTTCAGTGTGGGATGAGTTTCAGCATCTCCTCAGACCTTAATAAGCACATGAAGACCCACACTGGAGAGAAAACATTCACATGCACTCAGTATGGGAAGAGTTCCAACTGGTCAGCAAACCTTAATGAACACATGAAAATCCACGCTGGTGTGAAAGAGTATACAGTGAGGGAAAAAAATTATTTGAACCCCAGCTGATTTTGTAAGTTTGCCCACTAACAAAAAAAATAATCAGTCTATAATTTCAATAGAAGGTTTGTTTGAACAGCGAGAGACACAACAACAACAAAAAAATCCAGAAAAATGTGTTATAAAATTTTTTTGAAATTAATTTACATTTCTATGAATTAAATAAGTATTTGATCCCCTATCCGTCAGCAAGATCTCTTTCTCCCAGGTGGATCTTATACAGGTAACGAGCTGACATTGGCAGCCATCTCAGTTCGTTACCTGTATAAAAGAGATTTGTCCACAGAAGATTCCAAACGCTTCACCATGGCCAAGAATGGAATGGGCTACAAGGCCATCGCCAAGCAGCTGGGTGAGAAGGTGACAACAGTTGGTGCAATTATTTGCAAATGGGAGAAACCTAAATTAACTGCCAATCTCCCTCTGTCTGAAGCGCCAATCTAGATCTCACCTCGTTGAGTTTCAATGATAATGAGAACTGTGAGGAATCAGCCCAGAACTACTCGGGAGGAACTTGTCAATGATTTTAAGGCAACTGGGACCATAGTCACCGTAAAGGACTGAAATACTGTGCCCGCAAGGTCCCCCTGCTCAAAAAAGCCCATCTAAAAGCCTGTTTAAAGTTTGCCACTGAACATCTGACTGATTCAGAGGAGGACTAGACAAGGGCGTAAATCTCATTTAACACAAGGGGGGGGGGGGGGGGGCAACAAATATAACATTTCCCATGAGCAATTTTTTGAAGGGGACACAAATAATACAGTCAAATTGTACTTCTAAAGATATGTCCCCAGTTAAAAACTTTGGCTCTATCATTATTATTGCAGCATGGAGACTCAGGTTCAATGACAGCATATTTTTCTTCAGATTGTTTATGTTGTGTACGGTCAACACTGACTCCTTAAGCAGAAGAAATGCAGGAGATGTTTTCTAAACTCATAATAACTAACTCGTTTACATTACACTTGTTAAATCGACAGATCATACTGTAAATAAGTGAGCCTGTGATGATCATCTGCTGAACAGCCACAACTCTAAAAACATTAAAGAAACGGCTCGTCTAAATAAAAAATTCTGTCATTATCCCTTCACACCCTTACCTGACACTGTACATCTGACTGACCCTGCTCTGCCTGTAACTCAATACTTTCCTTCTCCTTTGCCTGTGATTGACATTGTGACATTGGTATTTTCATAAGCACCCATTCTTGAAGCCAAATTGTCTTAATATGTGAACTTTTTGTATTTATTCATTTATTTAAGAGCACTTAAAAATTTTATCTAGTCACTGCAAGGCAAGATTAAAACTAATGGAAATTCAAAGTGCTTTACATGAAGTACATAACACTATAAAAATAATCACAACAATAAAAACAAGGATTTAAAAAAAAAAAGTTTAAAGTTGTTGTTTTGAATTAATTGTCATGAACGATCAGAATGGAAATTGATACAGAAATATAGTGGGGTGAGTTCAGACATAGTACAGTGCTCATTTACCATATGCACAGCTAAAAATATGCTAATTGTGGCCGTTTATGTCATAAACATTATGCCACTCGTCACAAATAAAACATTGCATGGCAAACGGCTTTGACGCGTTAGCTGCAATGCACTTTGCAACAAGCTAATGCTAACGTTAGCTAGATAGGTACAATTTTAATCGCTAGCAGACACATGGAAAATACATCGGTAATCAGCATTTTTACCGCAAATAATTTATGAATGAGTCTGTATCAACAACATTAAAGAGAATCGCTTTATTTACAGTGAATAAAGTACCCTCCTCACTGGCGAACATCTAGAACTGAGCCGCAGCGTCAGGCCACACACACACCTGACTTGTGTGTGTGTGCGCGCTGCACATGGTCGTAGAGATAAACCGGGAAAAGCAGTGGACCAAACCACTGTGAGAAAAAGGAGGGGGAACTCAACAGTTTCTAAACGCATTTTAAATGCGAAATGCGTTTTTTTTTCTACATATACAAATATTTTAGGTGTATATACATATATTTTTCAGAATACAGTGCAATTTTTTTAAGTTTTTTTTTTTGAGAGGGGGGGACAACCCTTGGATGGAAGGGGACATGTCCCCCCCGGGATTTACGCCCCTGGGACTAGGTGAAAGTGTTGTGGTCAGATGAGACCAACATCGAGCTCTTTGGCATCAACTCAACTTGCCGTGTTTGGAGGAGAAGAAACGCTGCCTATGACTCCAAAAACACCATCCCCACCGTCAAATATGGAGGTGGAAACATTATTCTTCGGGGGTGTTTTTCTGCCAAGGGGAAAGGACAATTGCACCACATCAAAGGGAGGATGGATGGGGCCATGTACTGTCAAATGTTGGGTAAGAACCTCCTTCCCTCAGTCAGGGCATTGATAATGTGTTGTTTTTGGGTAATCCAGCATGACAATGATCCAAAACACACGGCCAAGGCAACAAAGGATTGGCTCAAGAAGAAGCATATTAAGGTCATGGAGTGGCCTAGTCAGTCTCCAGACCTTAATCGCATAGAAAATCTGTGGAGGAACCCGAAGGTTCGAGTTGCCAAACATCAGCCACGAAACATTAATGACTTGGAAAAGATCTGCAAAGAGGAGTGGGCCAAAATCCCCCCTGAGATGTGTGCAAACCTTGTGGCCAAGTACAAAAAGAGGCTGAAACAAAGGTTTTGCCACCAAGTACTAAAGCACATTTTTCAAAGTGATCAAATACTTATTTTATTCATGGAAATGCAAATGAATTACTTACTTTTTTTTAAACGCATTTTTCTGGATTTTTTTGTTATTGTTGTGTCTCTCACTGATCAAATAAACCTACCATTGATATTATAGAATGATCATTTCATTGTTAGCCAGCAAGCTGACAAAATCAGCTGGGGTTCAAATAATTTTTTCCCTCACTGAATGTGCTTTGAGTGTGAGAAGACTTTTATTGCAGCTCCAAAAGTAAAACTGCACCAAAAGTTTAACACTGTAGAGATCGTACAAGTGTTCACACTTTGACAAGAGGTTCAATCAGTTAACACATCTCAAAAGAGGATTCACACTGGAGAGAAACCGTACAGATCTGATCAGTGTCTACAGAGTTTGGCTCATTCAGCGCAGCTTAAGAAACACATGGACAAAAAGTTGCGCACATGACATGAATGCAGCAAAACATTTTCTCATGTGCACAGGATGTTTCATGTCTGAATAATGTTTGAAAAGGCTGAGTGACGGTATACTGTTTTCCAACACTCCTACACTGCAGTAGGTGGGGTTGTAAATGTGTTGCGCTCCTTACTTTACCGTAAACACGATGATGGCGGCTGAGAGAAGAACAGTTTTATAAACATCTGGCAAACAGCACCTCTGCAGCTTAAAATCCCTTTGCAAGTGATTGTACAGGTGCGGATACATCTGTACTCCACTCTCTAGTGTATTCATGTAGCTAGTGTTGTTTTGGATGATGTTCTCTGTCTGACTCCCTGAATGAGAAACAAATCACTGGGAAGACACCGCACATCAAAGAAGGTGGAGCTCCAGCAGGTTAGTTTGCAGTAAACCAGGGCCTCAAGTTTAGAAAGCCCATTCAATTGTCCTGTGTTGCATCTTTTAGTAGTGAAGTTTCTTTACTTTTAGGTTCAAGATTCTTTCTAGTTTACTACATTTACTTTTTTGAGTAGAATACAAACCTGATGAATGTTTTATGATTATTTTATGATCATCATGGGTATATAAAAGTTGTTGTGTTAGCTACCCCAGGACGCTGTGGCTACTCAGGAGTCCTCATGTCAAGACCTGCCATCTCATTGACTCTATAATCTTATGGTTTTGAATTACTTTTATCATGTAGTTAAAGTGTTGTTGTGATTATATCCTAAGTTCTTTATCTTGATTATTATCCCCGGACATTTGTTGGTTGCTTTGATTGTTCTATGAGTTACATTTTATAATAAATAATTTGCATTCAGGATATTTTGTTGGTTCATCTCTCTTTTATGTTGCGACTCAAACAAGCGGGTCATAACACTGTAAAATGTGTCTGGTTCTATTCAAGATCTTGTCCTTTCAGTCATGACCATTGGTGAGAGTAGGAACCTAGATTAAGCTGTAAATTGATAACATTGCCTTTCGTCTCAGCTCCTTCACCACAACAGACAATCACATCAACTGCATTACTGCTGCCGCTGCACTATTCCATCTTTTAATCTCACATTCCATTCCTCATGAAAAAGAAAAACGGAGTGGCTATTTGCACTAAGTTTTTTTTATTTGCACGCATTAACCTGCTAATGTCTTGGTAAGTTCTGTTTTTAACTTTATTGCATTTTTTTAAAGTTCTACCATATGTTTTTAACGGCCATGGATGTTACAAGTGGTATTATGTGTTTAGTTAGTTATTTCTACATCATGTAGAATGGTGTGTCTTGTTTTGTAACATTATGCTAATAATAGGGATGATAAGAATCATGATTTGCATAACTGAATTGGCATATTGCTGCGATATACCATCGAAAAAGCTATGTATGTAACATGATGTGTTCTACCTGTATTACTTACAAACACACAATATTGTATGTAACGTAAAATTGATTTCTCAAGTGCATTTTTCTAATCTCCACTGCTGCCATGCTTCCTATTCTAAGTTTTGGGCATGTGACCATCTGATTTTTGAGCAAAATTAAATTTATATTAAGTTATTATAATTCTAAGATCGATTGTGTGCTGCATCCTGGTGAAAAACAGCATATGCTGGTGATGTAGATGCAGGTTTGCTTGTTTTGAGAACAGCGTAAAAACATGTTTCACCAGCACATGCTGTTTTTTAAATTTAAATTTTATTTTTTATTTTTTTACACGCACTTCAATCAATGTGCATAAATTCCGCTTGAGGTTGAAGTTTTGAGATTCACATATTTAGTGAGTGTCTCTAAATTTCAGCATTTGTACACATTTAAAACAGGAACAGTATGAGATTTCATAAAACCAAGTTTAAAGTGATCATATTAGTGTCAGGTATAACTAGCATCTTTTTTTATTTTGTATATTTAAGGAAAAAACTAAACTAAAATGATATTTTCACTACCAATGGTAGTAACTGGTGTTGATGTTTAATTGTTTTTCAGGAAATGAAGAATATACTGGGCGCCACGGTGGCCTAGTGGGTAGCACGATCGCCTCACAGCAAGAAGGTTGCTGGTTCGAGCCTCGGCTGGGTCAGTTGGCATTTCTGTGTGGAGTTTGCATGTTCTCCCCGTGGTTGCGTGGGATTCCTCCGGGTGCTCTGGTTTCCCCCACAGTCCAAAGACATGCGGTACAGGTGAATTGGGTGAGCTAAATTGTCCATGGTGTGTGTTTGTGAGTGTGTATGGATGTTTCCCAGAGATGGGTTGCAGCTGGAAGGGCATCCGCTGCATAAAACAAATGCTGGATAAGTTGGCGGTTCATTCCGTTGTGGCGACCCCGGATTAATAAAGGGACAAAGCCGAAAAGAAAATGAATGAATGAATGAAGAATATACTGTTAAGTATCAGTGTATTGTTAGTTCCACTTTACCTTTGAATGAATGGAATACTTGGGAAAATTTACAACTGAAAATATTAATATTGCATATTGTGATTTTAGGTCTATTAAATTATTGGACGTGTCTAAAAAAATATTTTTTTAATACCAAACTGATTTCTGAGTTTGAAAATTATTGTTTAAGTTATTTGTAATATGAGTAAACTATTGTTTATTGATTAAAGTATATATTTTCAACCTTTTCACTTATTAATTCAGTTTATTTCCTCAATAATGAATTCATTTATTACTTTGATGCTGCTATGCATATATATTTATATTGCCTATTATTTGTAAATGTTCCAGTATGAGTAAAACAAATGTATATTAAAATCTTTTTATGTTACCTGGTAAGAAAGTCATCTATAAATGCATCATTAATTATTTACTGATCCATTAATATCTGAAGATAATGTCATACCGCCACCTACTGGGTGATTTTAATTTAATATCTGTACCACTTTTTATTCAATATTAAGTTAACAATTTTATAATCTAATACTGAATAAAAGTGTGTACTGATTGTACTGTAATAACTATTGATCTTGTTTCTTTTTGTTTAGGTTGTTCATACTTATCTGCACATCCTGGCCTCAAGATCAGAGACTAAAGTGTTTGTCTTTCAGTCTTTCCTTGTGCAATTTTGGAGGAAAAGAGACTATAAAACATGGATATATGATAAGGTATATATATTTTTATTGTTTTTTTCTCTTTTCCATCTATAATCACTTTGGATATACAAATCTTTTTTTAAATAACTTTATTTCACAGGTGCAATTTCAGGATTTCCAGTGGGCTTTACTACCAGTGTGCAGGTTCAGTCACCGGTTCTAAGTTGCTTTCAACATTCCAGAGCACAAAGTCTTTCTACCTAATTCACCCAAAAGTACAGCAAAGCAACATGGATTCCTGTTCCATTGGTGGTATGTATTATATGCTATACTGTGTTCAAGATTTTGTAGTGTATATTGGTTCGGCATCTGAGTTTTCAATCAGGCTTAAGACCGTTTGCAGCTCCTTTCTTGCTTTATTTGTTGTCCGACGTGAACACGACATGCGACATGTATGCAGTACATTAGTTTTCTTTTTAAATTATTTATGCAAAATAAATGTACAGTTTGTATATTTTTTTGAGGTGTGTGTGTGTGTGTGTGTGTGTGTGTGTGTGAGTGATTCTTAATTATTGTCCTTTTACTGTAGTGCTGTACAGGGACTCTTTTTCTTTCTAACAGCAATTTCACAATGACATGAGCTTGTTTTTACATAGAAATTAAATAGAAAGGGCTGGACATCGAGTTCAATGTATGCATGCTACAAACGGCTGGGTCAAGTTGTGGTGTTTTTCTGCTAATGGTTAGTTGCCAAATAATTGATGATAGCATGCAGAATTAAACTTTTTATTATTTTTTTATTTTGTCATTGTTTTTTTTTAGGGCAACACAGTGGCACAGTGGGTAGCACATTCGCGTCACAGCAAGAAGGTTGCTTGTTCGAGCCTCGGCTTGGTCAGTTGGCATTTCTGTGTGGAGTTTGCATGTTCTCCTCGTGTTGGCGTGGGTTCCCTCCAGGTGCTCCGGTTTCCCCCACAGTCCAAAGATATGCGCTATAGTTGAATTGGGTAAGCTAAATTGGCTGTAGTGTGTGTGCAAGAGTGTGGCTGTGGCTGGAAGGACATCCGCTGTGTAAAACGTGCTGGATAAGTTGGCGGTTCATTCCGCTGTGGCGACCTCTGATTAATAAAGGGACTAACCCCGAAAAGAGAATGAATGAATATTTTACTTTAAAATTAAATCCAAGGTGTGGAGCTGTTTTGGCTCATTTCAGATGAAATGAACAGTTCATCCAACAATGCAAATGTGCTGTTATTTACTCATCCTCAGGCCACAACCTGTAGGTTAACTTGTAATCCAGTGGGACAGCAAAACATATTTTTACCCATGGTTCTTGGGGATTCATATGATACAAATTGATGGTCAATATCTTTTGGAAAGTCAAAGCCAAATTACCTACACCTCGGATGGTCTGAGAGTGATAAAGTAATTAATTAACTAGGTAAACTGCGTTTTTAAAATTGTTTTCACATAAACATAAAACGTCACCTGCCACTATACTTCAGGTTTCCTGTAGACATTTCTAGTGTTAGTCTAGTTGTAATGGTACTTTACACTGCATGTCTAGACATCTCTTTAGAAAATGTGATCACAGATAATATACAGGTGCATCTCAATATATTTGAATGACATCGAAAAGATGATTACTTTCAGTAATTTAATTTAAAAAAGTGAAACTCATTTATTATAAAGATTCATTGCACACAGACTGATTTATTTTGATCTTGATCATTGTGGCTTACAGCTAATGAAAACTCAAATCAGTCTCTCAGAACATTTGAATATTACTTAAGACCAATAAAAAAGGATTTGTAACACAAATGTTGGACTACTGAAAGGTATGAACAAGTACAGCAATCAGTTCTTGTTTTTATGATTTACTTCAGTAATGTGACATGACATGGAGAAAGTCGGTTTATGGCACTGCTGAGCTCTTATGAATCCCAGGTTGCTCTAAGAACCTTCAGCTCTTCTGTGTTGTT
>CAIGQQ010026799.1:2794-34251 GCA_903798035.1 Danio albolineatus
TTTTTTTTTTTTTTTTTTTTTTTTTTTTTTTTTTTTTTCTGAGAACATTATTTGCAAGAAGAATCTTTATTACATAACACTACTGAACAAGAAAAACATGTTTCCTATTGAAAAGCAAAGTCAAACGTTGAACCACCACATGAACAGGCATTTCAAATGCAAATGCTATCAGATAGAAAACTTTCTTTGGAGAGAAACAAAGAATGCAAAGCATTATTGCTTACAAAAACTTGAAAAACAAAAACCAAAGCCCCCAACATCACTGAAAGATCAGATGAAACATGCACATACAAAAGACACAAGATCTGCAATAAAAAAAAAAGCAATGCATTGAGAATACACAAATGAAGCAGGGAGGAATATAAAAGTTTCCATAAAGCTTTACAGACCAAAACAAATGCACTGTCAGTTTGCTCCTATGGTTTGTTATTTTTCCAAAGCTCTTTCTCATAATGAAATACTTCAAGAAGTTCAGCATGCAACATCCAGATCAACATAAGAGCAGAACAAAAAGAAGCAAATAGTGAGGTTGAAGTGATAAACTGATCAGTAATGTACAGTCAGAAATGAATGTTCTGTCATACTTTTCTCATCCTCGTGTTGTTCCAAAGCTTCCTTCAGTAAATCACTAAAGAAAGACATCATTTTAAAGAAGGTTTCCGCTGTTCTGTGGAAAAAAACAATCTAAGCTGATGGGATCCAAAATAAAAGTGGACAATAAGAATTTCAGAATAACCAGAAGATGAGAAATCTACGACAGAACTTTTATTTTGTATAAACCACCCATTGAACAGAGAAGTACATGGAACTGTGCATATAGCACAAACATCGAACCAACACTCAAGGAAAACTGACGACTTACAGACTGCATATATTTCTGCAGTATAAAGCTAAACATTTGGCATGTTTATCAATTTCTTCATGTACACTTCAGCGAGAAACCACAAATATCATTTTGACACAAATAAAAAAAGTGTTTCAAAAACCCAATTTAATTAATAAACAAATAAATGTCCAATGTAACACTTGTGTAAGTCAACATCAAGAAAGCGTCTTGATGTCCTTCTAGAGCAGGGATGTCCAAGCTCGGCCCTAGAGGGCCAGCGCCCCGCAAAGTCCAGCTCCAACCCCAATCAGACACACCTGGGCTAGCTAATCAAGCTCTTACTAGGCTTTCTTTCACTCTCCAGGCTCGTCACCAGCAGTCCACCAATGAATGACGTCACCAGAGGGCTTTTTCATGATTATTAGTTTAAAATAATTTATTAAACCATAACAACACACTGTACAGTCTGAATAAACTGGTTATTTAATTAATTTCACAAAATAATTCGTCAAAAATGTTAAATATTAAGCATATATAAAATATTAGTTATATGGTAAAGCACAAAACTACATGAAACAAAAATCCCATCATACATTGATTAGATTTTTGACCATAGCAGTCATTTTATTAGGTTTTGACTCAAAAAGCGTTGTCTCTCTGTGTTATAGCTTATTATTATTTATAATCTTTACTATATAATTATGTCATAAATCTCACATTATGGAACCATTTTAATCAAAAAGGTTCTTTGCATTCAAAGGGTTCTAAATAGAACCATTTTTTGGGTAAAAGGTTCTACTGGCCAAGTATAGAACCCTAGGGTTCTATATAGAACCTCAAGGAACCTTTTTTTTTAAGAGTGTATAAACTGATTTACTGTACCTACCTCAGACCACTCAAATCAATTTAAGTACAAGTGAAGTGTTATGACAACCTTTTAAAAGAACTTAGCACTGATTTTATGCCGACAGTCTAGCAAAAAAATATATATTTTCGTCTTTCGACTATACTGAACTGTGGTTTAACTCAGCTACCAAATCTGACCTTCAAAGACTACATCGAATAGTTCGGACTGCTGAGCGAATCATTGGTACAACCCTCCCTACTCTCCAAGAACTGTACTTATCCAGAGTGAGCAGAAGGGCTGCCAAAATCATTCTGGACCCCTCACACCCAGCACACTGCCACTTTGAACTGTTATCTTCTGGTCGACGCTACAGAGCACTGCACACCAGAACACCCCGACACAGAAACAGTTTCTTCCTACAGGCAATCCATCTCATGAACACTTGATGATAATAATCGTGGAACCAACATCACTACTTGTTATACAGTTTTTACACACACATACACTTATTTAACAACACACTTTACATGCCAATTTGCACACAACAGCTGCACATATAACATTGTATATAGTAATACACCTGTACATTTGCTTGTCAATTTGTATATTTGCATTTAACACTTACTTCTGTTTCTTGAATATATTTATTATCTGTTTTTTGTCCTGTCTCTGTAATTCTGTCGCACTGTAGAAGCTCTGTCACCAAAACAAATTCCTCGTATGTGTGAACATACCTGGCAATAAAGCTCTTTCTGATTCCGATTCTTCTGATTCTGAACTGTAGAGGGCAGCAGCACACTAACCTCACGACATTACATGAGCGCGAAGAAGAACATCGTCTCCCGTGTAACATTACTGAGAGGAAAAGCATGGTATAGATTTTATTGTATTTTTGCGTTAAAATGCCTTTAATAGTGATGTGTGGATACCCGTGCAGTGGTAAAACCAGACGAGCACACGAACTCAGAGACTACTTCACACAAAACACAGAAAGAAAGGTTCATATCGTTGGAGATGAAGATCAAGGAATTGACAAGAACTCTGTTTATGCTGGTGAGAAGCTTCTCGATATTCAGGAAGCAATTTTTGTATATTTCAGTTTAAAGTTATATGTGTATCTCAGTACAGTACTAATCTCGTGGGTCCATCTTGCTTACAAACCTATCTCTAGTCTTTCTCACATACAGTAAGCTGGCATGGCAAAACTTTTACAGTTGTTTTCACATTTTGCATTTGAGTATTCTGCCTTCAGTTCTTGAATTGTTTATCAGACTCGCAGAAGGAGAAGAACCTGAGAGGAGCACTGAGAGCTGAAGTGGAGAGGTGATTTATCTGCTGTTACCGCATTCAAAAATGTCACAAAAAGTGTAGAAGAAATAGACTCAAACGTAATGTCAATGGTAAAGAAGAATCAAGATGATTGAAAGGCGGAAACGGGTAAAATATTTGTATAGTTTCATGTATTCATTTTGCTTTGACATAAACAGCTGCGTCTCAATAAATTTGAGTATCATCAACAAGTTGATTTGTTTCAGTATTTCAATTCAAAAAGAGAAACTCCTAAATTAAATATATTAATTTTACTCAGATTAATATATTTGAAGTGTTTACAAATTACAGATCATGAAAACTCAAAAAGACCAATAACAAAAATCATTTTAAACAGAAAAATTGGACTGCTGAAAAGTATGAACATGTAAAGCACTCAATACTTGGTCGGGGCAAGGTAAACTTGGTTTTATATTCGATTATTCATTCATTTTAAAGATTCCCATATTGTTTGCAATGCTACTTTGAGTATTCGGTTTAAAATCGCATGCAAGTATGACAAAGAACAACAGAAGCACAATTTAATACACCGTGAACAATGTTATACTTTGATAGCCGTTGTCTGCTAATATGACTTCCCTACTTTGAATGAACAAATAATCCTTTTCTGAAGTAATAATATTATGGAGGATGTCAGAATGTGCAAATATAAAACCAACTTTAAACCAACTGTGGCATGGACGCGATCAGTCTGTGGCCATGCTGAGGCGTTATGAAGCCAAGGTTGCTCTCATGGTGGCTTTCAGCGTTTCTGTGTTGTTGGATCTGGTGTGTCACGTTTTCCTCTTCACAATATCCTGGTAAAGCTGGTCAGCAGAAGAATGAGCATGAGACATTTCATATTTCATTTTCTATTCAATTGAGCCATTGTTTAAAACATGTTTTATGTTTTTATTTTAAAGATAAAAAGCAAGTATCACTAATACAGAGTCATGAATTTGGAAATTTAAATTGAATAAGGAATTAATAAAATAATAAATAAATAAAAGAAAAAGATCAAGTTCTTCAGCACAGTAAAGTTTTTCCATGAACAAAATTAAGTGATATTTTAATAGACCGTTTTGAGGCATGTAAACAAAAACAATGGTCCCAACATATTTCCTGTTTTATATTTTTCATTTCTTTTGCTTCTGAGAATCCAAAAAGAGCCACATGATGATCAATAATATCATGATAGCTGTTTTAACGTTACGTTATGATTGAACTGCCTCTTGTCAAATCATGCATTTGAAATCGTCTATATCCACTTCAAAACACTGACTCTGAATGAATTATATTTGGTGCATTTTGTTCATAATTTCTACAATATATGTACCGTAAAATAATCCTAAATCAGAGCAGAACATCTTAATTTCATATTTGTTTTCCAGTACAAATATCAAAAGTTTTATATCTGGATATGGTTGCTTGAGATGCATAAAATTAAATTATTTGCGATATGTAAAAAAACAAAACAAAAAGAGTTTAGAAATCTGTCTCCCTGTGGTAAATGAAAATTATTACCCAGTTTAACTTCTGGTCTTGTTTTAAATTTTAAAATGTGTCATTTTATAAATATTTTTTTAACATTACAGATTCCAAGAAAGGCTTTAAGGATGATATTCAAAGAAAGTTTACATCTCTACAGAACATGCTTTTAAATATGAGGCGCTGTGCAGGATTTAAATCAAACTTTGCTTATCAACACGTTCATAAAACATGCAAATACACATATAAATTACTCGCATATAAATCTATACTATTGGATGTACAAAACACCATATATAAAACTTGCGTAAATACATACTTGATGCATGCATACACCCACGTACACACGCACATACATGTAAACTCGAATTTAAGTTTGCATTAGTGGTATGTGGGTGTTTATTCATGCATCGAGTTTATATTCATAAGCGAGAGTTTATGGGTGCATATGCATAGTTATGTATATGCGATGTCTATGGGTGTGTTTGCATGCAGCTAGATTTTATGTATGTGTGTGTGTGTGTTAATGTAGGTGTTTATGCAAGGATCGAGTTTACATGTATACATAGGTGTATGCATGCATCAAGTTTGTATGTATATATGCAAGTTTCATATTTAGTGTTTTGAACATCTAATAGTATGGATTTATATGCGAGTAATTTGTACATGTATACGCACATGTTTTATGTATGTATTGATAAGCAAAGTTTGATTTAAGTCCTAGACGGCACGTCATATTTAAAGGTTATATATGTGTATGAAATTTAACAATACACTTTTATAATTATAATTGTGCATTAATTGTAATTGTGCACTTGCTTTTTCTGAGCATTTTGAGCTGATTTCTTTTATACTTTTCTGTCTTTGCACTTAGGAAAGTCAATAAAGACGACATTGTGATACTTGATTCCTTGAATTACATTAAAGGTAAGTGTTAGTTTTTTTCTAAGAATGAAAACATCTGTGCTTTTGCTCTTCGTATTGTTCAATTGTGGTTTAGAGCTCACCTTTAGAAGTTATTGTTCATCGAAGTGAGATATTGAGATGATAAACAGATTCACAACAGCTGGCGTTGCATGTGATGATTTCCGTCTGCTATTAAACTGATGATTCATTTGTGTTTTAATTCCAGGCTACAGATATGAGCTGTTTTGTCTCATCAAACATACACAAACGCCCCACTGCTTGGTACGTAAACCTTCAAAACTCGTTTGCAGTGCAGAACATTTATATTTCTTTATTTCTTTATTTTTTTATACGTGGCGCTATAATTGTATAACTCCTGCAGGTGTACTCTTTGACGTCAGCTGACTTGAGCTCAGAATGGAATAAAGACAGAGAGGCAGATTCTCAGTACGCACAGGAAATGTAAGCAAGTATTGTTTTGTTTAAGTGAAGTTTTAAAAAAAGTATGTTTTTGTTATAAGATGTATGGTAGTGATCAAAATTTTGGGGTCTGTAAGATTTTTTTTAAAGACATTAATACTTCTATTTATCAAGAATGCAGTCAGTTTGTCAAACATGTGACAAATGTGTGTTTTTGTATTCAGTTTTATAAAAACAAATCAATTCTGAATAAATTATATTTGTTTGAACTTTGTTTTCTAAAAAAAAAGCTTCCAGATAATAAGCAGCATGACTGTTTTCAACATTGATATTAAGAAATAAAAATTCTGTAAATTTTTGAATAAAGAAATTGCATTTTAATATGTATTACAATCAAAAGTTATTTTGACTTAATATTATACAATATTGCTGTTTTTATTATGTTTTGATTAGACAATTCAGCCTTGTGTTATTTTATTATCACAGACAGTTTTAAAAACCTCTGAATTTTTAGTATTTATTTTTTTAGGTTTAAATGTATGTTTGTTTATCTTGTTTGTCACATTTGCTTTATTTTTATTTGTCTACATAGGTTTTATTATTTGTTATTTTTATTTAAAATAAATTGTATTCAATTATTGTAAAACAACTGAATAAAAACTGGACCAAAATGAGAAATATTGACAGCTGAATAAAATACAATGTTCATGATTTGCATGCATTTTTTAAGAATATTTATAGTTATTAAATTTCTTCAGTCTTAGTAAATGTTGAAACTAATATTAATTTGTAATAATGAATGCCATAGAAGTACATTTGAGTTTAATATTACCTAATGCACTGCACATAGTAACAAATGAGAACAAGTATTACCATAGCTATAATACAGCTCTACAATAGGAGCACGGCTTTCAAAATCATAAGAAATAAATGTTGCTGACCCCAAACTTTTAAATGGCGACATATTTTCAGTTGATGATTTGAAAAAAAGTTCTAAAATAAAAATTCGTAAAATATTACCTTCATTAATATTCTTTTCTGATTTTAAACAACAGACTTGATGCGCTAATCCTGCGTTTTGAAGCTCCTGATTCAAGGAATAGATGGGATAGTCCACTCTTTACTATTCAGCAAGGCGACTCACTTCCATTTGAAGCCATCTGTGATGCGCTATTCAAAAGAAAAGCACCACCACCTAATCAGTCCACGAAGAGCGTAAGCATGCACAGAATTCATTATTAGCATTATAATGCACATTTAGATTGCTCTTGGTTGGGTATTAAAAGCTGTTTTTACTTCTTTTTTTTCCAGCAACCACTCTCGTCTACAAACTTTCTGTACGAGTTGGACAAAGTTACTCAAGATGTCCTAATGGTAGGATTTTCATTCTCTTCAGCTCTTGTGTTCTGTTAAAATAGAAATCATTCAAACGTGTTTTTTTTTATTTCATTGCCTACAGGTTAGTGTTTATAGATTTCTTTTGCATACCGTTAGCGTCAGTATCAAAAGTAGGTGTTGTTTTTTTATATCTCAGGCTGTTCTTGAGTCACAGAAGACCAGCGTCCCCGGAGATCTCATTTCCATTCCTGGAGCCACAGAAAAGATATCCTTTATTTTTGCAACTGTGTGTGTGTGTGTATTGTGCTATATACTATACTATAGCTATATACTATATACAATTCTATATATACCACTTAAATAAGGTCTTGACTACTAAATAATAAAAAAGGTGCCATGTTATGTGCCACCTTCAAATAAAATGTTTAACTCAATATTATTGTTTGTAATAATATATTATATATTTGTTAGAAGGGTGCTTTCACACCTAGACTTTTGTTTCGGAACCTGACGCGTTTCCCCAGATAGCATGGTTTATTTGGCATATGTGAATCCAGTAATCGCGTTCAGATCCGCGCCAAAACAATCGGTCCCAGGTCGCCTGAATGAGGTGGTCTAGGCTTGAATTAAACAAACTCTGGAGCGGATGTAGTGAGAAAGCAAAACTGATGAGAGAATTATGATTAGGGCAGGATGCCATTGCTACTGGTAAATGTGCGTTTCATGTCAAATACAGGAGTGAAAGCATGTTAACTATTTGCGAGAGCTGTTTATCCGTTAGGAAAATTGACCGAACAGCAGTCTTGGTTTATCTGTTATTTTTCTGTAATGTAAAGCCTATGCATAAGCCAACTGCTATGTATGAGAAAGTCTTACCTTTTTATATTTGGTGACGATGTCTGTGTCACCATTCGAAATGAAAGCGCAGCTTTTTGTTTATAATGTCTTATTGCTCATAATCAAAATTAAAGTAAGAACGCATGACAGCTGAGCTGGACTCTGAAACTCTGACCAATGTGAGGAGAGTTTAGTCAAATGTTACTTGTTTTAGCTCTTTTGGTCCGTTTAGAAACTTTGCAGTGTTAAAACGAACCGCACCAAGAGCAAAGTGCATCAAAGTAACAATTTTAATCCCTGTTTCGGAACAAAATTGATGAGTTATTCTGACCACTTGTTGTTTTCTGAGAAAATAAATTATCTAAACGACAGTTTAGATGACTATTTAATTTTAAATGTGGACAAGAGCTTAATAGATTATATTTTTTTATTTTAAATTTCTATATCAATTTGTCATGGCTCCATATAAAGTTCTTAGTGAATTTTCGTTAATTAAAAAAATTTATTAAAGAAAAAAAAATCATTTTTTGTCAAGGATATATATATATATATATATATTTATATATATATATATATATATATATATATATATATATATATTTGACAAAAATGGAATGTTCACAATATTAAAAATGGTTTCAGCATGAAACCTAGATCAAGCCTAGCATTTTAATAAGCTCGATTGAAACATTTTCTGACAGACAGTTGATCTGTTTAATGTTAATTGAAGATGTGTTGTAGTAATAAGCTAAACCAGTTGGACGTATGTGCATGTAACGAATACACAAACATCAAAGAATGTAATTTCTTTCTGATGCAATTGCATTTTGCTTGCAATCCGAAACTGCTTTAGTGTTCAGACACATGGAGAGACAGATTAGCGCAGGTGGCCATTTGAAAAAATATCATTCTTATAATTATAATTAGAAGTTCTTTAGTTGTCGTAGCAAGGTCTTCAGCTTAGACGATTATTCAAAAACTTGTGGTTGGCAAGTAAGAAAAAAAAGGTAAACATTTTATACATTAATATATTTAGACATGTATTTCCATGATTGAAAAAATAACTGCATTGATAGATTCTAAATAAAGTCTTTTTTTTATTTAGATAAAACAAAACCACTGTGTCAAGAGGGAAAATGCAGGGGAAACGGATGAAATGACACAACTGGACATTATCTCAACAAAACCCGACCAACTGAAATGATCCTCAGGCTATAAAATACAAGAGATAATAATGAGTAATAAAACCAGACTGAGGTGTACATACCAATGAGTAACCATAGAAATGGGAACAAACACAAACATGCAAATCAAGAAGGTACACACTTCTTTTTTATTATTTTATATTTATTATTATTATTAAGATGACAAAGTTTTTGCGGCGGAGCGTGAGCGGAGCTACGGGACGCATGCTGGCATTTAGCTAAGAGCTTTCTTAAGGGAGAAACACATATTTCATTACCTGCGACTCGTTTGTGTTATGACCACACGTGCTTGGTTGTACACTATATCAATAAAGTGTTTAGTCTGTTGAAAACACTGTTGTAATACATCAAGCCACTTAACATCGTTTTTATGACGTTTTTCAACAGGAAGAAAGTGCAAATTACATCCAAATACTTCAGATATAGTCTGTGTTAGTAAATGCAGGGCTATTTAGGAAATCCAGGCATAACACTGTATGACAACGCTTCAGATGACGGCTTTATAGACTACAGCTCATCAATCTGTCAGATTTTGTAGTGCATTAGAGTTAAATAAATAAATTATCCTAAATAAAGCAATAACGTTTATAGATATGGTATAAGTATATAATTTCACTCAGCTGGGAAACGGAGGCCACGTGAATGGTTTGTGAGCACAATTAAGAGCACACAGCATGCCATATCATCTGATAATTGCAGGAAATAATTTTAAAAGGCGACTGACTGTGTAAAGCCACATAAAACTACACAAAAATACGATGAATATGCCGAAATCAGCGGCTAATCAGCCGGAATCAGCTGAGGTGACGTGACGGCGACCAGTGGGACTAGCCGTCACTCAAGTGGCCACACCCTTAATCTGCAAACTTAATTTAGCTTAATATAAAGGAAACGGATGAGTTATAAAAAAATTCACCCCCCTCACAGTTGTCATAAAGGGTAATATAAGCCATATGAACCAAAATCGTTCTTTGTACCAGGCTGTAAACACCTTTTTTCTGCTGTAAAGTTGGCCATTTCACCAGTGGGCTCATTAGAGATTTGCTCTATTATGGAGCCAGGACTAGCGGAATTTCGATGAATTGCAGTTTTAGTTACTTCCGTATTGGCTTCCCGAGGGAGAGCGGGAGGTTGCCGCTTGGGTAAAACAAACACACAGACGCAGGGGGAGAAAGACAATGACTGTTTACATCGACCTCAGTCATCCAATTATTTGCCAAATTATTAATTTGTCGACTTTAACTGCAGTTTGGCACTTTCATGTTCATTCATGAACATTGCTGAAGGAGTGCAGATTTAATGGAGTATTTAAAACGCACGGCATATTTCAGGAAAAAAAAATCCTAGGTAGCATCAGAAAGCCCTGTGTGTATAGACTATTCTGTCACAAAATGCTACACGACAGTAATCGTTTGATTGAGATGTTTACACTTTACACAAATCTTTCAGTCTATTATACTGTAGTGATATTAACGTGCTGTAAACTCAGTAATCATTCTAATCATTTGACTAAGGTCTGTCTTTAAACACTGAAAGAGTATTGCTGACGAAACCAACTAACTTTGCCATCTTCATAAACAAACAAACACCACGGATCGCCTACTTACTAAACAGGTAACAGGACAATGAACACCAACTGGAGCCGTGTATTTTTTAAAAGGAAATGAGTGGCAAATCCAGATTTCACCATTTCCTCGGGTAAAATTGTTTCTCACAAACGCATTTCTGCCATGTGTCGCGTGCGCTGTAATCCACCGTGAGTCCAACTGCGCTCTCATAGCAGGGAAATGAAAGCAAAACCTTTGTTGAAGCACATTTATAAACGCAACACTGAAGACTTGCGTCTCCAAACAATCCTTATTCTTCCACTTGTTTTGGCAACCTGGCGTCGCTCTGCCGTCTAAACACTAACAGCTACAATCTTCGAAGCTATCATGCATATTAATGAAATAGTGCACGCTGATTGGTTTCAACCAAGTCCTTCTCATGACTTAATGCCGCATACTCGGAGACGTCAGGATGCACTCGCAGGTACAGACGTCCACTCTCCACGCTGTAGTACATGCATGGATCTCATCGGCGTGACGCAGCCCTTAAAAATTCGTTTCAAACCGCAAAAACGAATTTGCTCGAAATAATGCAAAAACAACCAATTGCACTCTTTAGCGAAATATATGTGTCCTAATAGTGTTTATAGCAGCGCGGGACACATATATGACTGTCAACAGTCCAAAAAATGTATTTTGGTGTTTCGTAACCCTTTAAAGACTCCCACTGTATCTTTTTCTGAGTGTCTGAGAGAATAGTACATTCAGATTCAATCATGAAATAATTAAGTCTAAATATCACGTTTTTGTGTGTGTTCAAGTATAACTTTCATATGAAACATCTATTTTCTGTTTTATATCATTTGTAATATCGGTAACACTAATAATTAAAAAAACTACATTTTGTGTCCCTACATTCTGGTCAGCTGTTTTAAAACAGCATCTGTCCATCCATCCATCCATCTATCAGTATTTATCTGTTATAAAAAGGCATAACATAGTAAAATAAAAGGCACTCATAGAAACAGCATGTCACTTGCTCCTTGTAAAGTCACTTCCTCTTGCAGAAAATCTCAATGATTGTAAATGTTTAGATTAAACCATTTGTCAACTCTGTAATTGTGATATTTCAGTGAATTTCTCAATAACGCTTTGAAAACTATAAAATGATGAAATTCAAATGAAATTCTTATTTAGACAAGGCATGTGGTATCTGGTTTGAGGTTAGCATTTTAAGATAAAACTCAAAATTATAGAAAATGTCAGCTGTTATTGGTTATTATCAACACTGTTACTGGTTTAAAAGCTTTAAGAAAAATTTAATTAACAATAAGTAAGAGAAGCAAATGTTCCTTGTTATGTTTAAGAATTTAGTAGTATTTTACATTAATTATGGATTCACCTCACTGTAAATTATACAATTGCTCTATTTGAAAATGCTTGAAATTGACCCACAATTCTGGAATGAGTCATATAGACAGCAATGTTGCATGCGTAAACGACTGTAAATGCCGAATTATGCGTGCCTTGCGGACAATAATGCTACTGCTTTTGAAAGCTTGCTCCTTCAAAATGAAGAGCCACACTGCATAAAGTTTTCAGTTTTTATTTAAAGATGTCTAAAACCCTTAAAATGTCCAAAAAAACAACATTTTAGGATTTATTTGTCAAATAAAAAATAACATTGTAGACTTTTTGCATTGCGAATGTCTCCACTTTCACTTTACTCAATGAAAAAAGGGGAAAAGCGCTGCATCGCTATACATGTTTATGATTATTAACCTGACATTATTTGTTTGATTTACCAATGCAACATACACTTTTGTAACTGCTTATATTTCTTAACCTTGTTCATACATTGAACTCACAAGAAGTCTTAACATGGTGGAGCTGAGGAAACTCAGACGTCAGTTCATCAGTTACACCAAGATGCACCCAACAGAGAACATTGGACAGATTGCCAATATGTTTGTGCAGTATCTTAACAAGAGCATGCATTAATGGATGTTTTCTTATTGTAATTCTTCAGGTAATATTTATTTTTTAAGTTGCATTTTAACAATGTTTTGAGAGCAATAAATTGTAAATTCTTATGATGTCTTTCTATATTCACTGATACATGTATACAGATCATTTAAATGTTTACCGTTTACTCACTCTTAAGGGGTTCAAACCTTTTTATGACTTTCTTCTTTTTAAATACAGATGATGATATTTTAAATAATTCTGGAAAAATACCATGACAGTCAACGGCTACTGGTTTCCAACATTCTTCAAAATATATTTTGTGTTCAACAGAAGAAACAAATTCAAACATGGGGAGTGAATGATGACACGACGATCTCTTTAAGGAGTAAAGGTTAAAGTATGTTGTGTTTTAAGCCTCATTCACACTACAAGCGACCGTTCATTTCAAAGGTGAGCGACTTCCGGCGACCTCTGTCTACTCGAGCGACAGTGACCAGGTGGTTGTGTCGAGTGACGGGACAATGTTGAGAATCCTTTAACTTTATGCAAATGAAGAGCGACTTTCTTGAGCAACAGCCAATAGGAGCACAACAAGTAGAGCTCAGGTGATTCTCTCTCAGTTTGCTCAGAGGATGGTTGTATTCGTGCTGTATATACCTACATTTGAAGCAGGTCACCACCCAGAGCGACAGGCAGCTACAAAGTTGCTGCTAGTCTGAATGAGGCATTATTGTGTTTCTTGTCATGTAACGTTCCCTTTTGGATAAAAAAACATTTGCAATAGTAACTTTTCTTAAAGAGAACCTATAATGCCCCTTTTTGCAAGATGTGAAATAAGTCTCTAGGGTGTGTATGTGATGTTTCAGCTCAAAATACCCCACATATAATATTTTATAGCTATTTGAAGCTGCACCTTATTGGCTTTGATCCTTTTTGTGTCATTTTGGTGACTGTCACTTTAAATTTAAAGAGTCCCTATTATGGGTTTTTGAAAATGAGCTTGCACGCAGTGTGTAACACAGCTCTAAGTGAAGTGAAATGTCCAGCATTTCACTGCTGTTTGTCGTTGCTATGGCTACATCGGCTCTCCTACACACGTGCGGCAGTCCTGTTTCATAATGGTTCAGCTTTTGCCACTGTGTGCATTAATACTGCATGTGTGTCGCTGTTTTAACTTATAGTTAAGCAATAGAGCAATGTGCTGGGAGACCGGGGGGGTAGTTTCAGGGGTGAGGTGTCTGAAATACGGGCGACTCCCGGAAAAAAAGAGTGTCGGCAGATATGCTCACGCACACCCTATGACTACTTCAATATTGATAAGCCGTGGTGGGCATTCTCTCGAGCCGACAGGACTACCACTGTTCCAGTGCATGCTCTGTTACCAACCATCCCTGTCCCATGGATGGAGGAACCATCTGAGGTTAATAAGAGGTTTGCAGATGCCTGAAGATCCGACACACCCCAGTACCAACCAGGAGACTGGGTATGGTTATCGACCTGAGATCTGCGACTCCGTGTCCCCTGCTGAAAGCTGAGGCACCGCTACATGGGTCCTTTCAAGATTCTGAGGCAGAACAATGAAGTCATTTATCAGCTCCAAAGTCACCCCACGTTCCACGTATCACTATTAAAACCCTGTTTCTCTCCCACTACAGAACCCCCTGGAGCTGATACGGTGCCCCCTCCTCCCAATGTCATAAAACCAAACTCTATATGTATACGGTCAGAGAGATTGTGGATTCCCGACGCTGGGGTAGTCATACCTGTGTTGAATACCTGATTGATTGGGAGGGGTACAGCCCGGAGGAAAGATCATGGGTACCTAGAGCCAGTGTCTTTGATCCATCACTCCTGGACGACTTCCATCAAGCCCACCCGGACCGGCCGGCCCCTAGAAGTTGAGGAAGATCCCGATGTCAGGTTAGGCATCAGAAGCCACCCGTGGAGGAGGGGGTAATGTCAGGCAGTTGCTGGATTCATCCAACTCACCTGGATTTACTCCACTCGCACACAATCACCTGATTACTGATTGGCATCACCTGCACACAGATACACACACACACACGCCTATATACCTCCTGCCTTAGCACTTCCGCTCACTGTACCCATCGTTCCTGATAATAACACCCTGAGAATTACCTGATCCATTCCCAGCGTTTCTCCTGCTCCATCGTCTCCTCGATTTTTCTCTCCAGCGTTTCTCCAGTCCCTGTGTTCCAGTGCTTTGTGTTCTTAGGCCCCGTTTACACTAGTGCGTTTTAGTTTTAAAACAGCGTTTTAGCATGAAAACGATCTGCGTCCACACTAGCGTTTTACCCAAGCTTCTCTCAACATATCTCCGTCCACATTACGCCACCAAAAACGTATATCACGTGACCATTCGTGCACTCTGGGCATGCGCGTTCAAGTATAAACAGGAAGCATGTGTCTCGCTCGGCGTTTGGTTATTGTTAGTCAACAAACGCTGGTTGAACGATGAACGCGATGGCAAAGAAAGCAAGAGAGGTCTTTTTGTGGACCGACGACGAGGTCGAGTTGTTTTATCTTAATTTCGGTTCTGAAGATGATCAAATATTTGGGGGATTAAAAGGACACGATGGTGAGTAATTAAAAACAGTTTACATTTAAAAGGTGAACTAACCTTTTAATGTTTTATCTTTCTGCTTATACAAGTTTTTGACCGAAGATTTGCTTCTTACTGTTTACTCTGTGAAACCTACACTTCTTGGCAAAAGTCTTGTCTATCCCAGTGGTAAAAAACACAATAAAGAATAACTTGACTTTTAGTGTATCATTTGAAGATGGTAGATTTTTTGGGGGCTGAATCATCTGCTGATCTGCATCCCAATCATCACAAATACTGCAGAAAACCTATTGGAACCCACATGGACCCAAGATTCTCACAGAAATCAGTCAAGTTTGGTGAAGGAAACAATGGTTTGGGGTTACATGTGGGTGGGTGAGAGATCTGCAGAGTGGATGGCATCATCAACAGCCTGAGGAATCAAGACATTTGTGCTGCCCGTTACATTACAAACCACAGGAGAGATGAAGTTCTTCAGCAGGATAGCGCTCCTTTTCATACTTCAGCCTCCACATGAAAATTCCTGAAAGCGAAGTAGATCAAGGTGCTCCAGGATTGGCCAGCCCCGTCACCAGACCTGAACATTATTAAGCATGTCTGGGATAAGATGAAGGAGGAGGCATTGAAGATGAATCCAAAGATTCTCGATGAACTCTGGGAGTCCTTTAAGAACGTTTTCTTTGCCATTCCAGATGACTTTATTAATAAGTTATTTGAGTCATTGCAGAGATGTATGGATGCAGTCCTCCAAGCTCATGGGAGTCGTAAGGATTATTAAGGCCCAACCCCAATTCTACCCCTTCAGTGATTTCTTGCAGATAAATACCAACAAATGATACAACTCGAATAATTACATATACAACTATCTCATACGAAGCAAGAGATGCGATGACATATGATGACGTGTGGAGGTGTTGTAGTGCTGTCCCATTTCTTAGGGGTAAAGTGAAGCCTGTTCCCTTTACACACTGTTTCATGGGCCAAGGGGAAGAGGTAGGGGTAGGGGTATAAAAATAAAGTTGGGCCTAATTCTTTTTCCACTGCACCATGACTATATATTCTATACTGTTCATTATTTCTGTTAAGTGACAAGACTGACTCTAAGAAAAGTCAGACCTGTCTGTCCTAATAAAAATCAAGACATGATCATAATTTATTTGGGTAAAATGAGCACAACTTAGAGACCTTTGCTTTCCATATAAGACACTTCTGATACCAAATGATCAGCTAGAAGTCAAGTTGTTATTTGTTGTTCCTAAAACCTGGATAGGTGACAAGACGTTTGTAGTGTACAGATGATTGTTCATGAAGCCTGTGCAGCAGTTTCTAAAATACACAGACAAGCAAGTCTGGTACCAACAAAACCTCAAAGTTAATTATTGACCTTTTTATTCATTGTGATGCTCAGTTTGATCTTCTCTTTTACAAGCCTAAATGCATTGAGTTTAAGTCATGTGCTTGGCTGATGTGTGTTAACAAGCAGCTGAATACTTGTATCAGCGGGAGAGGGTGCATTTCATGTTTCATCCTTCTTTTAGGGCAGCATTTCTCGTCATTTTCGTCAATGACAGGAAACACGCAGTGAAATGTTCAGCTACAGTCTGGATGTTTGTCTTCATAGGTTCACAGACCTTGAAATGAGCGCAAGGCTTGATTGAAGTCATCAATGCGTATGTACAGATGTTTTTACGCTTTAGACGTAGGCAGGCTAATGAAATGAACCATAAAACTCGTTTAGCCGCTGACTGTTTTTCATGCAAGACTTTTGTTTACGCCTCTGGGCAAATGCAAGTGTTTGGAGAGCCATACTGATTCTTACAATAGTAATTCACGAGGAGGATCCAGGCCAGCTGTTTGTGTGCAAAATTATAATATGATTAAAACAGGCACTCCAATAACTTCTGTCATAACCTCTCAGACTCTTTTACATGGTGGAAAAGTAACAGTGTATGTTTGTTACAGGCCTTTTACATAATTTTTCCAATTTATAATCACAGTGTTCACGCTATAATTCACAATTTGGTTATTGGTTAAAAAAAGTCACTTTCTTAAAGCTAATTTTGCCAACTGTCGTGAGATAGATAAGCAATTTAACTTTAAAAACAAGACCAAAAAACAAAAACAGATTATTTATTAGCATAAATATGTATTTTCATTTATGTATGATTAATAAATGAACGGGCAGCACGGTGGCGTAGTGAGTAGCACGTTCGTCTTACAGCAAAAAGGTCGCTGGTTCGAACCTCGTATAGGTCAGTTAGCATTTCTGTGTGGAGTTTGCATGTTCTCCCAGTGGTTGCGTGGGTTTCCTCCGGGTGCTCCGGTTTCCCCACAAGTCCAAAGATATGTGGTATAGGTGAATTGGGTAAGCTAAATTGTCCGTAGTGTATGTGTGTGAATGAGAATGTATGGATGTTTCCCAGAGATGGGTTGTGGCTGGAAGGGCATCCGCTGCGTAAAACTAATGCTGGATAAGTTGGCGGATCATTCCGCTGTGGCGACCCCAGATTAATAAAGGGACTAAGCCGACAAGAAAATGAATGAATGAATAATAAATTAACAAACCATCCCACATATCAAATTAAAAGCACCAAAACATGTTATTTCACTCCATCTCTCATTCATTCATTGCCCTTCATTCATTGCCACAGCGGATGCCCTTCCAGCCGCAACCCATCTATAGGGAAACATCCATACACACACATTCACTACAGACAATTTAGCCTACCCAATTTACCTATACCACATGTCTTTGGACTTGTGGGGGAAACCGGAGCACCCGGAGGAAACCCACGCAACCACAGGGAGAACATGCAAACTCCACACAGAAATGCCAACTGACCCAGCCAGGGCTCGAACCAGCGACCTTTTTGCTGTGAGGCGAACGTGCTACTCACTACGCCACCGTGGCGCCCACTCCATCTCTCACACACACAATTTGTAGAGATGGATAAAGCCAGGATCATTGATGCACAGCTATATTAAGTAATGTGATATATTAAATAATGTACAAATTTGTAACCAATAATTAATACATTACAAAAAATAAATAATGTCCGATAAGGGAAAGCAAGGGGCAGGATGTTTGACGCTGACAGCTCTGAAATTACTACACTTTTAATAATTCAAACCATTCTGTTCCTCATTTTGTTGAATCAGTTGCTTTTATTAATCCATCAGTGCTTCCAAATTCACATTCATTCATTCATTCATTCAGGTGTTTTGTCTGATACATCAGGTTGACCTGCTGCTGTCGGTCCATCTCAGTTTACTACTGACCAGTTGAGCAGCAGTCTTGGATTGACGAACAACTCAACTATGAAACATCTCAACCCAGGCTCATTAAATATACTCAGCCTATGTTTGTGGAATATAAAATACGTTGCACCGTGTAAGTTTCGTAACTCGTTTCAGATGACAAATCCACTAGAAGGTGCTGTGTACATTTCTGGGAATCTGAAATCCATCACCTAGTACGTTTTGTTATGCGTACACATTGTTAAATAGGACAGCTCAAAATATAAGAAATTATTTTAATTGTTTTAGAAATATCTGTATACACTGAGAGCACTAAAAGTTGTGTATTCGGGCTCATATTGTTTATGTTTGAAAGCATCAATTCTGCTATCGTCTCACAGGCTGTATTAATTTGGTCAAAATTACAATGGTAAAAATGGTACAGCAAACATTGATTTTTAACTTTTTATTACTATTTAAAATACATATAATGCGCTGATGGGAAACTGAAGGGTTCTAGAGAATGATGACGCATAAACAGTCTGAAAGGCCACCAGTGAATATCTTTACTGCGACAATAAAGCTCACGAATTTCCCTCTTCTGGATGACACATGTAAGATAAAACAAATACGCATCCATTATGACGCTCATAATTTGCTCTTATACAACCAAGATTGGAGTGCTGCAGATTTATAGCCGTACCCTTAAAAGCAGAACAATCTACTATAAAAAGCATCTCAGTGAAGCTACAAAAAAAGGCTGCATTTTAACACAGCTGCGACAGATACATCACATCACAGATGTTTGACAAATCCTTAAAAGAGTCCCTCTCTCATGGTTCCTCCACCACAGACACTTGACAGAGGAACATTTGAATAAACCATAACAAAGTTCCAGAGTCTATCTGAGAACATTGTTCGACAGGCAGTCCTGCTTTTAGGTTTATCTCCAGTTACAGTCTTAAAAGAGGATTTAGTATGTATTCAGTTCTTAACAAAAAAAGTGAAGATGTTTTCAGGAGATATTAATTGTGATTTAAAGCGGCAAAGCAGTTCACATTAATATTAAAATGATTTGAACACCTCTGGTCATTCACTTCTGAACCAGTGTTGGGGGTAACACGTTATAAGTTACATATTCAAATATTTTTTCAAGTAACTAAAGTAAAGCATTACTTTCTCATTTTTTTAAAGAAAATATCGGAGTTACTTTCTCAAAAAAGTAACCCCGGTTACTTTGTTTCTCATTTCATGACTGACTGCTCTCCTTCCCCCAGGCGGAGAGAAATCAAGAGATGTGTTGTGTGTGATGTGTAAACTTGATGCTTACTGTAGCTTGTTCTAGCTAGTTTATTCACCTCACTTGTACAAAAACAGATCCAGCATCCCTTAAATCAATTAGAAACTATGAAAAGCAAACTCCGAATAGTGAATGTGCATCCAGAAAGACTGCACAACCGAAAGGCTTGTTTGAGCTGCGCTTAAACTGTACAGATGCAAATTTACATTTTCATCAGCCTGAGGTTCATTCACATTTCACCTACACGTATCAGCGTTTTTATATTATTATAAAAAGGCAAGTCTAGCCCAGATGAAAAAAGTAACGTAACTTTTCTTAAAAGTAACAACGTTTAGTTACTTTATTTAGCACAATATTGCAATATATTACCTTTAAAAGTATCTTCCCCCAACACTGCTGTTTACACACTCACAGAAGCACAAAAGCCGTCCCTTTCAAAAGCTACACTGTTGTACCTATAGGGTCCATATTGGTGACCTTAGTACAAATCAGTGTGCATATTAATACCTCCTGAAAAGAATAAAAGCGAGTGACAGCTTTTGTACATTTTTTTGTGACTTGTTTCTATAATAAATCGTCATTTGTTGTCTCATTTTGTGCAAAGACAATGGACAGATTCCATTTACAGTCCTGTAGCTCTCGATAATTATACAGGCTCCAAACTAAAGTTTTGTTAGAACGTCAACAAAAGTATGTCCCTAAGTTTGTTTCTCTCTACCTCATCCTGACAGGTTTCGGGACCTCCACTGTTTTATGCTTGGTAGAGGAATTGTTCTCCCCAGTTTCACCAGTCTTTTTAGCCACTTTGGGGCTTGACGTGCCTTTTCTGGTGGACTGTGGGCTGGTTCCTTTCTTTTGCAGCTGAGGGCTAGACGAGCCTGTAACTCCTCTTCGGGCCAGTAGAGGGCTCCTGGAGGTTTTGATTTTAGGCTGCTGGAGGGAATCCATCGGCTTTAAGGGTCTGAGGCCCAGCAGTCCACAGTAGTAGTTGCACTGATGTTGAGCAATAAACTGATCAATTGTTTTGGGCGATCCTTTATCAGTGAGGCCCTGATACCTGCAGCATGAATTCCAATGTTAGTTTTTCAAGGAAAACTATAAAAATGGGCAATTTTGTGTAGTAAAATATACCAACCCTTTAGACTTGGTGGCAATTTCAATGCTTGTGATCTTTGTATCAACACCTGAAACAAGATATTTATTATGCTTAACTTTGGGAATGTTCTTATATATGAAATAACTAAAATGATAATAGAATTATGAAAACAACATCATGTCAGTGCGCAAAAATAAATAATAAAATTAAATAATAATGATAATTATACAAGAAGAAAAATAAAGAAATATGCAATGAAGAAAGCAACTAGATGCTAGTAGAGCAAATAATTACATTACCTTCTAACCGGGTAACCAGCAGGTTTCCATTGGTCCACTGATGGATCCAGTGCTGGAAAGTGCAACACTTCTGCTCCACCTCAGAGGCTGTTCTGGCGATCAGTCTTCCAGCGCTGTCCATTAGACAGTATTTCACATACACACCCTTCAGGTCACTCTCGACTGATGCATATGGAATTGTATTGGCAGGCCGGTACATCAGATGAAGGGGGATCACCCTAAATTTGTTCAGAGGTGCAAAGAAGACCTTTAGATCACTTTATTCCTAGACATTTATTTGTCTATTATTCAGAGCTATATGCATTACGACGAAATATTCTTCAGCAGAATCAAGAACGCTTCACATGCCAAATTAGTGGTTACAAAAAATACAATTTACTGGTTCAAATCCTTCATGAATGTCTTTGTTTGTTGAATGCAAATACATATATTGAAGAATGTTCTAATTTGGTGACCACTGAAGTCCATAGTAGGGAAGAAATACTATGGAAGTTGTTCAAAATATCATTTTAAAAGGAAAAACAGATGAATTTTGGGTGAATTATGCATTTAACATAGTTTGTTTATGTATACTGCCTATTAGAGACGATATTCATAATATGATATGATATTACATTCTGTGACCTACTCCAATGAGAATCCAAAGTTCTCGATCACTCTAGCCTCAGCTGCAAATATTTTGCAGTACTCCCGGATGGTATTCTGGATTTTACAATTCTGGAAAAAAGACAATGTCAGGAAAAAAAGTTAGTCGAAAAATTCCCAGGGTGACTTTTTCTCTAAGCATAATTCGACAGTCTGAAAATGCTGGGTTGTTTCAATACAAAATTCAGTTAAAATATGGAAAAACCCAATCATTGGGTTAAAAAGGAAAACTTTAATATTTCTATAATATTTTATAGAACTATATAAGATTATTTTATATATCTCTATAATATTATTGGCGACACGGTGGCGCAGTGGGTAGTGCTGTCGCCTCACAGCAAGAAGGTCGCTGGTTCGAGCCTCGGCTTGGTCAGTTGGCATTTCTGTGTGGAGTTTGCATGTTCTCCCCGTGGTTGCGTAGGTTTTCCTCCGGGTCCTCCGGTTTCCCCCACAAGTCCAAAGACATGTGGTACAGGTGAATTGGGTTGGCTAAATTGTCCGTAGTGTATGAGTGTGTATTGATGCTTCCCAGAGATGGGTTGCAGCTGGAATGGCATCTGCTGTGTTAAACAAATGCTGGATTGGCGGTTGGCGGTTCATTCCGCTGTGGCGACCCCAGATTAATAAAGGGACTAAGCCGAAAAGAAAATGATTGATTGGTTGATAACTCTATAATATTATTAAATCATATTTAATATAACAACATGTACTTGACCCAAATTTAGCTTGAAACATCATTCATTCATTCATTTTCTTGTCGGCTTAGTCCTTTATTAATCCGGGGTCGCCACACCGGAATCAAGCGCCCTTCAAACCGCAACCCATCTCTAGGAAACGTCCATACACACACATTCACACTTATACACTACGGACAATTTAGCCTACCCAATTCACCTGTACCACATGTCTTTGGACTTGTGGGGGAAACCGGAGCACCCGGAGGAAACCCACGCAACCACAGGGAGAACATGCAAACTCCACACAGAAATGCCAACTGACCCAGCAGGGGCTTGAAACAGCGACCTTCTTGCTGTGAGGCGAACGTGCTACTCCGTGGCGCCCCCTTGAAACATCATTTTTATATAATTTTTTTACAGTGCTTCTATTGTGGTTCTTAAATATTATTCATCATTTTAATCAAACCTCAATATGTTCTCAAAACAGTATGAAATATTATACAGAATAATACAGAAACTTGACATTATATGATACTTTCTATTGTCCTTTTTGGAGATTGACAGTATAAAGCACAACTTTCCTTAAGGCGTTTCTGTCAAATATCTCCTTTGTTCTCTCACATTGCCAAAACAAATTCTTTTTCTTTTCACAAATCTTGTTATCGATTGATTTGTTAGCATACAAGGTCAGCTGTTAACTGGGTAGAGTCTTACCTGTTTGGTGATCTCTAGATTCCTTTCAGTCAGGTTGCTCTCCTCTTTGGCTCCGTATGCGATAGGATTTCTGACTTTAGTGATGCATGTGCTGCCCGACTCAAAGATGGGATCCAAACCGTAGATGACCTTTGCCCTGCAGGTCTTGTGTACACATCCTTCACCGATCTGTACCTCTTCTGTCATGATACGACCAAAGAGCTTCTCTCCCCAGTAACCCGAGTCTGCTAGGCCTTTGGTGAACATCATTGGTGTCATCTCAATCTCTTCTCCAACTGAGATGACAGAAATATAGAGAAACTCAGTGTAGGTTAACACTATGGCCCCGTTTACGCTAGTGCGTTTTCATTTTAAAATGGCGTTTTAGCATGAAAACGATCCGCGTCAACGCTAGCGTTTTACCCAGCGTTTCTGAACACATCTCTGTACACACTACTCCACCAGAAACGTATATCACGTGACCATTCACGCACTCTGGGCATGCGCGTTCAAGTATAAACAGGAAGCATGTGTCTCGCTTGGCATTCTAAATGGGGCTTACGCTGCTTTAAACGCGAGCGATTGGCGAGTGCTCGAACAGTAGCTTGCCTCTTGCAAATATGTGCAGCTGTTCCAGTAAAAAAGGCAGAGTTTAACTGCACAATGGCGCCTAAAATGGACAATAGTGCGAACAACGCTCCCATTTCTTTCCATGTTGTTTACAGTGAAGGCTGGACTGTGGCGTTATAGTCATGTGATAGGGGCTTGACGAATAAGGGAAGGTTACGCAATGACCGAAAAGCGAATCTCAGTAGCGAATCTCAGCAGCCAAGTCTCCCTTTTCAAATGTCTCCATTTTCCCCATCCACACTGAGACGGAGCAGCAGCGTTTTAGAATGAAAACAGCCTCTCCAGCGTTTCCGTTTTCGGGGCTCGAAAACTCCGGCGTAGTGTGGACGGATGGCATAACCGTAGCAAAACTTATATGTTTTAAAACGAAAACGCATTAGTGTAAACGGGGCCTATGTTTGAATGTCTTTATGAACCGGACATTCAACTGAAACTGAATATCGAGTATGGGGCGGGGTTTTATTTTTTTGCTCCTCTCGTTTTTCACTCACACCTGTTACAAATTCTCACAACACAAACAACGAAAGAAATGTGCAGCAAGTTATTGAAAACACAACGGAAGAAAACGCGCAGCAAGTTATTGAAAACACAACGGTAGAAACGTGCAGCAAGTTATTGAAAACACAACGGTAGAAACGTGCAGCAAGTTATTGAAAACACAACGGACGAAAACGCGCAGCAAGTTACTGAAAACACAACGGAAGAAAACGCACAGCAAGTTACTGAAAACACAACGGAAGAAAATGCGCAGCAAGTTATTGAAAACACAACGGAAGAAAACGCGCAGCAAGTTATTCAAAACACAACGGAAGAAAACGCGCAGCAAGTTATTCAAAACACAACGAAAGAAAATGCGCAGCAAGTTATTGAAAACTTATGTAGTTCATTTATTTAATAACGCAATATTTCATTTGATCATTAATTAGACTGATAATTTACAAAAGACAACGGAATTGTGTAATCAGAATAATACACCTTTCAAAGACCACCAATCACTTCACAGAACAAGTCACGGCGGGTCCGTATCTCAGCTGGGTCCGTCATGTTTTTGGGTCCTCTTGAAACATTTCCGTTGTGTTTTCAACAACTTGCTGCACTCTTTCTTCTGTTGTGTTTTCAATAACTTGCTGCGCGTTTCTTCCGTTGTTTGTGTTGTGAGAATTTGCAACAGGTGTGCTGTCAAACTGATGAAGATAGTTTCTTAATCTGCTGGTGTTTTTTGTTATTGCATGCGCTTTCTTAAATTGCAGTGCGTTAACCTTTCTCGGCCACCGTAATACAGAGAGTAAACCTGTTGCCTTATATTCAACAAGTTGATTTTACTTTAAAAAGACAATGAACCCATTGATTTAACAACGAGTTTGCTCTCTTTTTAAAGTAAAGTCAACTAATTTATTTTTAATTTATTTATTTAGTCTAGAGCAGAATGATACGCGATTTCAGAAAGCTCAGTCTGAAAATGTAATCTTATGATAGCAAGTTTACTAAAACAAAAACAAAAACAAAAAAACAATCCAGAGCACCTTTGGGAGAACGGGAGATTCACATCATGTACTGCATGCATGTGCAACAGCCTGATGCTACCATGTGAATTAGGAACAGATTTCCTAAAGAATATTTGCTATAAATCTATACCATGAAGAGTTAAAGGAGTTTTGAATGAATGGGGGTCTAACCTACTAGAAGATGTACCAAATAAAGCGACTGGTGCATGTACGATCCATAACAACAAGCACATTTGATTTGCTTCTGAAATGTCTTACCTTCTAAATCCTCCCTCAAGAAAAATTCTGCCAGTACTGCCCGAAAGAAAGCAGAGGAAAAGTGAACATTAAAATCACTTAAAGTAAATTTGATTTATAAGCAATTATTAAAGAACTAATGATTTATAAATTACTGTCTGTGCTGAGTAAGTAATCAGTGATGTCAGTTCCATATTCATTTTTGATTGAGCAGCCATACACTCCACAGTCTCTGCTGGAAGCCTGGACTATGGCCAGTGCCACCGGACCCTCGTCCCCAGCACTGAGAGAAAGGAAAAAACAGATGTAACTTTAATGTACAATACAATTTTTTAAAAAAAGTGTTTATTTTTGTGACTTTGGGCTGTATCCAATAAATAAATCCAAGTTACTTTATATTAAAGTGTGCTTGTACACGTTCATAATTGTGCGTGATTACATGCAGATAACCCGAAACCTAACTGCATTATGACCCTAACAATATAGTGATTAAATGCAATTAATTTATATTACTCAGTAGTTAAATAAATAAAAACACTGTAAAAAGTATACCTTAAAATAAAGTGTAACCTAAGGTAGTAATAAAGTCATTTTTATTTAATTTGTGGGGAAACAGCATTTGGTCCCAAGCTACCTACATTTAATTTTATTATTATTATTATTCATTCAGCCACAGTGGCGTAGTGAGTAGCACGTTCGCCTCACAGCAAGAAGGTCGCTGGTTCGATCCCCGGCTGGGTCAGTTAGCATTTCTGTGTGGAGTTTGCATGTTCTCCCCGTGGTTGCGTGGGTTTCCTCCGGGTGCTCCGGTTTCCCCCACAGTCCAAACACATGCGGTACAGGTGAATTGGGTAAGCTAAATTGTCCATAGTGTATGTGTGTGAATGAGAATGTATGAATGTGTTTCCCAGAGATGGGTTGTGGCTGGTAAAACAAATGCCGGATAAGTTGGCGGTTCCTTCCGCTGTGGCGACCCCGGATTAATAAAGGGACTAAGCCGAAAAGAAAATGAATGAATGAATAATAATAAACAGAGGGTCACTGAATTATTCATATCTTGTTAAAAGTCTTTACTTTTATTTTTGAGATATAACTAGGGCCAGACGGAATCTGCCGATATTTTTTGCTATTTCTGCGGAGTATTTTGTTATTTTGTTAAAAATTTTGTGAGTATCACAACTAAAACCTTAATATATGAAATAAAAAATAATACCTTTTTAACTTTTATTTAATGTTTACAACGCAAATACAATTAGCTCTACTATATTTGGTAAACAAAGCAAGCCGTTCATATAAAATATCTACTAAAAGACAGAAAATATCACTTTACACACTGTATTGTAAATAAATCATATGAATATTTTCATTATTGTTATTTCATCAGTATTATTACTGAAATTAATTTGAAATAAATAAATATAAATATTAATTTACACACATTTACACCAGTAAATAAACAGAATAAATGATGGGCTAAAAATCGGCGGAAATCCGTGTAGGCCTAGATATAACAAATCATTAAGAGCAGTGATATGTACCTTTAATGAATAAGTTTAGTTGTGCGTTTATCTAAAAATAACTGCACAACTTCAAAGTGTGCTTCAAAGTGGCACTGAATTACATAAAAACTTTTATTCTCCTTCAATGTTTTTGCTTCAGAATGTTGTGTCTGTGAAATAACTGAATTCTATCAGCATGGTGATGTCATACATGTATTGTGGTGGAACTACTTTAGCTGTGCCATTATTTGAAAATAACTTAAAAATAATAATAAACAGAGGGTCACTGAATTATTCATATCTTGTTAAAAGTCTTTACTTTTATTTTTGAGATATAACTAGGGCCAGATGGAATCTGCGGATATCTTTTGCTATTTCTGCGGAGTATTTTGTTATTATGCAGAATAATTTTGTGAGTATCACAACTAAAACCTTAATATATTAAATAAAAAGTAACACCTTTTTAACTTTTATTTAATGTTTACAACGCAAATACAATTAGCTCTACTATATTTGGTAAACAAAGCAAGCCGTTCATATAAAATATCTACTAAAAGACAGAAAATATCACTTTACAAACTTTATTGTAAATAAATCATATGAATATTTTCATTATTGTTATTTTATCAGTATTATTACTGAAATTAATTTGAAAGAAATAAATATAAATATAAATTTACACACATTTACAACCGTGAATAAACAGAATAAATGATGGGCTAAAAAGCTGCGCGAGCAGATTTCGTGTAGGCCTAGATATAACAAATCATTAAGATCAGTGATATGTGCCTTTAATGAATAAGTTTAGTTGTGCGTTTATCTGAAAATAACAGCACAACTTAAGATTTTTTTAATAATCTTGAGTTATTATTTTGATAAAAATAAGTATCAAAGTGGCACTGAATTACATAAAAACTTTTATTCTACCGAAAAGTTTTTGTTTCAGAATGTTGTGTCTGTGAAATAAGCTCTATCAGCATGATGATGTTCACCTATAATGTGGTATGGAACTATTTCAGCTGTGCCATTATATGAAAATAACAGCACGTCTTTGAATATGCATAAATTATTCATCAACAGCCGCTGTGCGTGGTATAATACAGCATATCACACACACCCACACACACACGAAGCAGTGAGAAGAAGAAAACATTCACCAGGGCTTTCCCCAACACAAAAACCTCACTATAACACATCTCCATAAGCATATGTGCTCGTCTATAATTCATATTCGAGACAGTTTTAGTATGCTGTGAGCTAATGATTACAGACTCTGTCACTGACCGCTTCACCCACTAACCGGATGAGTTACTTACACCACATAAACTAGTCCCCTTCAAAACTTTCTGAGGAGTTCGTCTGGGACTAACTACTGAGTTTAGATAACTTTAAAGGATTGTAAACACACCGCGGGCTCGCGTGACCAGGAGAATCAACCCCGAAAACGGCGGAGATTCGCGGTTTAACGTACTGAGGGGAGAAAAGCGGAGCAGATACTCACAGATCGCCATACTCTGGAATGAAGTGGATCTCTGGCAGTTACATGTACAGGAGACATTGGTGAGGGTGTCGGTGGTTCCGTTCGTCAGACCCATGAAGCTGAACATTGAGGATATCGACGCGGAAAAGGGACGGTTTGTCGGTTGGTTTGTCGGTCGGTCGGTCGCCTCAGCGCGCGTTGTCGAATAAAAACATTGACGCAGGCTTTTCCTCTTCTGTGTCTGCCGTCCTCTGACCGCCGTCCCCCCGCCCCCGGCCCGCTGTCTGGCCGCTGTGCTCCAGTATTCCCGTTATTCCCGTTATTCCCAGACGGTTTGTACTACTTTCCAGCGTCTGCGCGCAGCTCATTCAAGTCCAAGTTGGCTAGGAAGCTGCGGGGGGCGGGGCTAACGCTGAGAGGCGGGGTCCCGAGGCAGACAGCGTGACGTCATTGCCAGACTTGGCCTTTCGCAGAGCGTGCGAGCCAATCAGAGTCACACGGGGATCAAACACACACACACACACACACACACACACACACACGCACACACACACACACACACACAGTATCGATCGATTTCACTGGGACAGTCAAATAAAGTGTGTGTGTGTGGACGGAAAGACCTCCCAGAGAGCACAGACGGAATATTTTTACGCACTTTTTGGTTTGATTATGTTTGATGTGCTTGAAAAATGTTATTAATGTAGATATGATGTATTTTGTATTATAATTTGAGTGAATACAACGCCCCCTCTTGTTAGAAACACAGTTTGGGGCTTTTAAAGTTTGGGCAAAAGAGCATCAACACAATAAAAGTGTAACAGAGGTCTAGAATGCACATAAATCAATGATTATTATCTGTTTCTCTCATGATATTCAGAAGATGCTAAAACTTCAATCACACTGGGTGTAATAATAGAGTCCAGAAGTCTTGTTTCTCATATTTTGAACAATCATTTGCTGACATAAAGGAAAATCTCTATTTTTAATCACAGTTTGGACCCAAAACACGTTGTTAATCTTTGTAAATAAACTGTCATGTGAAGTCTTTATATTTTGCCACTATATCCCTAAATTCACTATTTATTTCACCGTAAAAACAATTTCATCTTTGCAAACAGAATCACAAACTTAATATATTTTAGTAGGTACAGCAATGAGGATGCTGTTTAAATATGTTGATGTTTATTGCTATAATGCTGATTGTTACTCTGTTATTCACAGTGGTGAATAATCATACTCCAGTAAAAGTGCCATTACTTGCCCATAAATGTAGTGCAGTAGAGTAAAAGTATCTGTAGTAAACATTACTCAGAGTATGAGTAAACAGTAGAGCTTTCAGAAGTACTCAAGAGTAGTGAGCAGTGAGTATTACACTGTAGAGAAGCTGATGCTTTACAGAATGTTACGTTTACACATCCCTGCACAAACAACATGTGCTGTATTTAGGGATCTTCCTGTTTTCCTTCGTTCCTTCCAACCTTCCTTCAATTATTTGTTTGTTCCCTCCTTCCTTCCTTCACTCGTTCGTTCATATTTTTGCTCCTTCCTACATTAGGTCCTTTTGTTCATTCATTCGTTTGTTCATTGCATCCTTAGTTTGTTCAGTCCTTCCTTGAATTCTTCCTTCATTCATTTGGTCCTTCCTTCTTTCCTCCCTTCATTTGTTTGCTCAATCTTTCTTTCATATTTTTGTTCTTTCTTTCATTTGGTCCTGTGTTCATTCATTTGTTTCTTCGTTCGTTCCTTCTTTCCTTCCTTAGTTTGTTCAGTCCTTCCCTGAATCCTTTCTTCATTTTTTGGTCCTTCCTTCTTTCCTCCCTTCATTTGTTCGCTCATTCTTTCTTTCATATTTTTGTTCCTTCCTTCATTAGGTCCTTTGTTCATTTGTTTGTTCCTTCTTTCCTTCCTTAGTTTGTTCAGTCCTTCCTTGAATTCTTCCTTCATTTATTTGGTCCTTCCTTCTTTCCTCCCTTCATTTGTTTGCACATTCCTTCTTTCATATATTTGTTCCTTCCTTCAGTAGGTCCTTTGTTCATTTGTTTGTTTATTCATTACTTCCTTAGCTTGTTCAGTCCTTCCTTGAATCCTTCCTTCATTTATTCGGTTCTTCGATCCTTCCTTCCATTCCTTGTTCGGTCCTTCCTTTTATTTGGCCCTTCCTTCCATTCTTCATTGGTTCCATTAGTGATAGTTTAAGGCTGTTTGGTGATTTCAGTCCTCATCCAGTCGACATCCATCATGTTCAGTCACCTGCAGTCTATAAACAGTCTCTGGATCATTGCGTGTGCAGATTTTGGACATCTTCTTGGACATGTTTAATGTTCCCCAAAGGTTTGCTGCGTTTATAAAGCGCCCATGTCTTGAGGTTGTTCAGTATGATGTGATTTACTTTCTATGTGTGATTTAATTGGACAGGAATCACAGGACTGATCTTTCTACTGTAGACAATGACCATAGACAAGACAGAAATACAGTAGTGACTGCATTTATAAACATTTTATAATATATATATTATATACATTTATAAAACTACTCAGTAAAGTACAATTCCTGAGGAAAACTACTCACTTACAGTAGTCTGAGTGTTAGTAATTAGTTACTTTACACCACTGGTTATTCATTGTTATTCTGAAAAGATATGTAATCCAGACAGTTCCAGCATGTGTGTGTGTGTGTGTGTGTGTGTGTGTGTGTGTGTGTGTGTGCTGGCCACACCTGTTAGTGTTTCCTAATGTGTCAGAAAAGTGATGTTTTGTTTGATCGGTAGTTTGTCCAACATGTCTGAACAGATCCTCACAGGTGTGTCCATCTGCGTCACACACACACACACACAGACGCACACACACACACACACACACACACACACACACACACACACACAC
>CAIGQQ010026800.1:0-10000 GCA_903798035.1 Danio albolineatus
ATATTATATTATATTATATTATATTATATTATATTATATTATATTATTGTATGCAAAATGTTTATAAGAATATGTGACCCCGGACCACAAAACAATTATGCATTTATGTAGATTTATGCATTATATAAAAGCTAAATAAATACGTTTTTCATTGATGTCTACTTTGTTAGGACTGGACAATAATCGGAAGAAATTAAATTATTTGAAAATGTAGAATCAGAGGATTGAATATACTCAAAACACAGAGAAATTTGCATTTAAAGTCATCCAAAACATTTTTTAATGTATTATTTAATCAAAGATATTGTTTTATACATTAGCCGTAGGGGGTTTACAAAATGTCTTTGTGGATATTAAGTTGTCTTTACTTAATATTTAAGCAGTTTGTGACATGCTGTAAATGAAAAATCTATTATTTTGACCCATACAAAGGTGCCACGGTGGCTTATTATGTAGCACTTTCGCCTCACAGCAAGAAGGTCGCTGGTTTGAGCCTCGGCTGGGTCAGTTGGCATATCTGTGTTGAGTTTGCATGTTCTCCCCGTGGTCGTGTGGGTTTCCTCCGGGTGCTCCGGTTTCCCCCACAAGTCCAAAGACATGTGGTATAGTTGAATTGGGTAGGCTAAATTGTCCGTAGTGTATGAGTGTGAATGAGTGTGTGTGGATGTTTCCCAGTGATGTGTTGCAGCTGGAAGGGCATCCGCTGCGTAAAACAAATGCTGGATAAGTTGGCGGTTCATTCCGCTGTGGCGACCCCAGATTAATAAAGGGACTAAGCCGAAAAGAAAATGAATGAATGACCCATGCAATGCATTTTCGGCTATTGACAGAATCATACCCATGCAACAAAATACTGCTTTTGTAGTTCAGGGTCACATAGAAAAAGTATAAAAATAACAGGAATATATAATACACACAAAACTGCATTCCTAGCCTGTTTGTCTCTTGCAGGTTTTGTAATTTTTTCAGAATCAATCTATACTCTCAGAAAGTGTTTTCCAGTAGAGATGTTTACTATAACAGAGATGGGGCTGAAATAAGCACAACTTCAAACTCCATCAAACAGTGGCTTTATCAGGGTTTAGTGATAGCAAACCCAAATCCTGGTGCAGCGTGACTTTCTCAAGGAGACAAATTGAGATGTGTCTCGCTGACTGATCTCTTAAGGATCAACGCCAAGTGCAGGGGCTTCAATGGCAGGAGTGATTTAGTGCGTCTCACTCTCTCTCCTCTCTCTCCGCTGGTCAGCCACTGTGGAGGAAAGAGAAGGGCAATCAGACCCCTCATAAATCTCCACACTTCCTCCCACCATCACCAGTTCAAGAGAAAACCCCCTCGTACACAGACCATTAAACCTGTTTGCCCCCGGACACACACACTCATTTGTGCACACACACATACACAAACATGCACGCACACACAAACATGGTTTCATGTTTTATGGGGACGAAATGAGTTTTATACTGTATACAGATTGTATATTCTGTACTCAACCACCTAACTGTACAACTAAAACAAACTCTCACAGGAAAAGATCTGCATTTTTACTTTGTTTTTTATTTACAAGCCGTTTTCCTCATGGGGACCAAAAGCGAATACATAACAAAAGAAATGACTGCATTCCTAAACTTGTGGGGACATTTTGTCCTCACAAAATGTTCAATGCATCAATAATTACGGTTCAGTTTTGGGCCCTGTTTTATTTTCATTATACATGCTGCTGTTAGGGTCAAACATGATAAATCACAATATCTCCTTTCATCTAATACAGGGGTCTCAAACTTAAAGGGCACATATTAGACACATTTTTTATATTTAATATAAGTCTTTTGTGTCAATAGAATTTGTCTGTAAAGTTTCAGCTCAAAACACCCATCAGATTATTGATTATAGCTTTCTGAAGTCTGTGTATTATAGCACTAAACAGCTTTTAGCTGTTTTTGGTACTGGGCCTTTAAGGATAGTCCTTCCCGCCCACCGTTCCCACGTGCCCGTCAGCATGCCTCAATCTCCGCCCTCGCCTGCGTCAGACAGACAGACGCAACAGGAACAGATGTAAAGGAAGAAGATCTCACTACGTTTGAGAAATACTACAGTAAGAACTTTACCAATGATTGTTTGATGTATTTGTTGAGGAGTTGCAATGATGAGTCACACACAATGTAGTTACAAAGTTCATGCACGCACACACACACACGCGCACACACACACACACACACACACACACGCGCACACACACACACACACACAGCACTGCTTTTGCAAGCAAATGTAAAAAGAATACAGGTTAACATCCACTGCTGTATGGATATCTGTTATGTTAATGTACAAAATAAACCTGATTTAATGTCAACAAACCGAGATTGAAGCGTCTTTTTTGACCTCTCTTGCTTTCTTTGCAATCGCGTTCATCGTTCAACCAGCGTTTGTTGACTAACAATAACCGAATGCCGAGCGAGACACATGCTTCCTGTTTATACTTGAACGCGCATGCCCAGAGTGTGCGAATGTTCACGTGATATACGTTTCTGGTGTAGTAGTGTGGACGGAGATATGTTCAGAAACGCTGGGTGAAACGCTAGTGTGGACGTGGATCGTTTTCATGCTAAAAAGCCGTTTTAAAACTAAAACGCACTAGTGTAAACAGGGCCTGAGACGGAGCAGCAGCGTTTCAGAATGAAAACGGCCTCTCTCGTTTCCAAAACGCTCCGTTTTCGGGGCTCGAAAACTCCGGCGTAGTGTGGACGGATAGCGTAGCAAAACTTATGCGTTTTAAAATGAAAACGCATAGGTGTAAACAGTGCCACACTGCGCCACTGTGACGCCCACCACTGAAGATGCATAAATCAATTTTTTTTTTTTTAAAAGGTCACTGGCAGGTTTTGTGGTCCAACGTCACAAATACAGATTTTTAACATGCTTCAAAATCAAACTTGAACTGGACTGACACAGTTTCAATTTTCAATGACAAGTTTCAATTGCCGCAAGCAATCATCAGCACATGAGTACACTCAAAATAATGATCACTGCTGCTTGTTAAAACTACTTATTTAAAATGAGCTGAAACAACACAATTCTTGTAATTTCTACGTTCACTCCACTGAAATTTGTAAACCATTAAGTTAACTTAAACGTTTTGTGTTGGGACAACATGAAAGAATTGTAATGGTCCAACTACCTGGTTAGGGGATTTGTAGTTCCCAGCATGCCTTGTGTGGGATTGAATTAAGAGAGGGAAACGTCGACAATAAAAGTCATCTTAGGAGTTTAAAGTCAATAAAAAGACTGGTTGGAGTTTAATCATCACTTTAGTTTGAAGATTTAGAAGATTTTCAGGTAATACTTTTGAGTTTTGAGATTACCACCTTGCAGAAGACCCCATGCTTTGGGGTGTTGGCAGCTTAATTAGCAAAAATGCAGATTGTTGCTCTTCTCAGTGAGCAAAAACCGTCCTAAAACGAATTCTGAGATCAGTCTCAATCAACTGAATATGTAACGCATGAATTATGATTAAAATGGCTGTTATTTTATTTAGGAGAACATCGAATAAAACTAAGAGACTTTGAAATGTACGACACATAATAGACATGCATGATATTATCAGACCTTTGAGTTTAAGTTAAATAAAAATACAAATGTATTTAAACTTTGAATTGATAAAATCATGTTGGACCAACTCAACTGCATTTAATTGTGTAAATAGTTTTTTTTTTAAACAAATTTATTGAATGGAAATCCTGCCCTCAATTAAATTGAGTTCATCCAATGAGGTATTTTTTTGAGTGTAGTTTATAAATAAACTTCAAATTGTTAGTTTACCTGTTATTCCCATCCCTAATAGACACAAAAGATTCATGTTTAATGCAAAATGCACATTCAGTATTTCCAAAAGGTGAAAATATTTGCCAGCACAGCAAAACTTGACATGAAATAAAACGCGTAATACTGAAATACACTGTTCAAAGCGCTGAGGCCCGGTTCCGCTGTATGAGCTTTAGTATGAGTGGAAGGATTTACCGCTGTGAATAATTAGTAAGTGAAGTGTGGCTGACTTCTCCATAGCCCTGGATACTTGGCACACTCTCTCCCTGTTTGCATCTCCACCAGTGTATCCAGATGGTCAACTCACCATGAACTCCCTGGGCTTGCAGCACCATGCAGCCTGCATATTATTTATCAATAACTGCTGTCCTATCAGGTGCTGGGACACCAAGAGCACTCAGCGGTTAGGAGACGGTAGGGGGGCAAACATGTAAACACACACACACACTCACACACATATGCCCAGACATGTAGCTTTACACACACATACACAAGCGCAGGCTCGTCACTGATCCAACATCTGCTTTTCATTAGCATCCAGCACACACTCACACACACACACACACACACACACACACACACACACACACACACGTCTGCACTCGCTTGCTCTATATACATTCACAACAACAGCCTGCTGTTGCTCAAAGAGCTGTCGACAGTCAGGACTTTCTCAAGACGTAAAAGGGAGAGAGCGAGACAGAGGCAAACAAAAGGGCACCATATGGAGAGGGTGCTTAGAAAACCACCTGGCTCAATGATATGAGCGCCAAGTCTGTAATGTGAACGACCTGTCCTTAAATACGTAAAGTACAGACAGACTCACCTTAAAGGAGGAGTTCAAGAAAAGAATGAAAACTTGCTGCCAGTTTATTCATCCTAACCCAGTTGGCAGCTTGACGTCAAAACAACATCAAAATACAAGTCATAAATGCTGATCGATTTGATGTCAATTAATGATTTGATGTGGACTGGCTACCTTAATGTCAAAATTATATAAAAAGTAAAAACGCAAATCTATTTGATGTCAATCGACCACCGTAAAGTCAAAACGACATAAAAAAAAAATGCAAATTGATTTGATGTGAATTGGTCACCTTGTCGAAACAACATCACAAACATGTTAAAAATGCAAATTGATTTGATGTAAGTTGACTACAGTGATGTCAAAAAAAACTTCAAAATCATGTAAAAAATGTCAAAAATGCTAATCAATTTAATGTTACTTACATTAATGTCGAAACAACTTGGAAAAAACTGGTAAAAAAGATGTCAAAAAATGCTGTCAAAAAAAACGATGTCAAAAAGGCTAATTGATTCGATGTCAGTTGTCTACCTTAACATCAAAACAACTTCAAAAACACTTAAAAACAAGTTAAAAATACAAATTGATTTGATGTCAATACACTACCTTAATGTCAAAGTAACACGTCAAAAAGCACATCAGAAATGCAAGTTGATTCGATGTCAAATGACTATCTTAACGTCAAAACAACATCCAAAAACATGTCAAAAAACATGTCAAAATTGCAAATTGATTTGTCAATTAATTACCTTCAAATGACTACCTTAATGTGGAAAATAAAAATGCAAATCGATTTGATGTCAGTTGACTACTTTATGTCAAAACGACTTCAAAAACAATTAAAAATGCAAATCAATTTGATGTCAATTGACTACATTAATATCAAAACGACTTAAAAATCATGTAAAAAATGTCAAAAATGCAAATCGATTTGATGTTAATTATATCTTAATGTCAAAACGACTTAAAAACACCTAAAAAAAGACATAAAAAACTGCAAATCAATTTGATGTTTATTATCTTAATATTAAAATTAATAAAAAATGTTAAAAAAGATGTCAAAAAATGCAAAATCGATCTGATGTTAGTTACATTAATGTCAAAACGACTTAAAAACACGTAAAAAAGACATAAAAAACTGCAAATCAATTTGATGTTAATTATCTTAATATCAAAAGTTATACTTTATACATACTTTATACATTAATACTTAAAAACATGTAAAAAAAAGTCGAAAAATGCACTGACTACCTTGTCAAGACGACTTCGAAAACACATCAAAACTGCTAACTGATTTGATGTCAATTGACTCCCTTAACATCAAAACCACTTTAAAAACACATAAAAACAAGTCAAAAATGCAAATTGATTTGATGTCAATTCACTACCTTAATGTCAAAGCAACTCAAAAATTATGTCATCTGATGTTAACTACATTAATGTCAAAACGACTAAAAACACGTAAAAAAGAAAATTGAAATTGAAAATTGATCTAATTTAAGACTGATTTAATGTAAATATAATGTAATCACGTTAAAAAAGCACATAAAAATGCTAATCGATTTTATATCAATTAACTACCTTAACATCAAAACGACTTCAAAAACACATAAAAACAAGTCAAAAATGCAAATCGATTTCATGTCAATTCACTACATTAATGTCAAAACCACTTCAAAAACACATAAAAATAAGTCAAAAATGCAAATCGATTTGATGTCAATTCACTACCTTAATGTCAAAACGACTTAAAAATCATGTCAAAAATTTTAAAAATGCAAATCAATTTTGTTAACTACATTAATGTCAAAATGACTTTAAAAATGTCAGTTGAACGTCAAAACAACTTAAAAAACACATCAAAAATGCTTATTGATTTGATGTCAATTGACTCCCTTAACATCAAAACGACTTCAAAAACACATTAAAACAAGTCAAAAATGCAAATCAATTTGATGTCAGACTGCCTTAACGTGAATATAATCACGTCAAAAAGCACATCAGAAATGCAAGTTGATTTGATGTCAATTGATTACCTTAATGTCAAAACTGCATCAAAAAACACATCAAAAATTCTGCCTGAATTTTTTTTTCTTAAACAAAAAACAATCGAGAGAGCAGGTTAACTGCAAAATATCTAAGTTTACAAATTACAACCCACACTTAATTACAACAGCACACAATTATTAATATTCAACCTACAGACAAGCTTATAATGTAAACTGTGAGATCATTATAAGATCAGTTTATCCGAAAATCTCTGCATAAAGTTGCTCCTGAACTTGGTTTTTAAGCTTTATAACCATCAAAATAGACATGTACATTGCATACACCATTCTGTTCGAGCTAATAGAAGATGTCCACATACAGTGTGCCAAAATATGATGCTGTTTCATACAGTAAACTAATTATATTTATACAGCATTTATGCACACAGCAAACTATTTGCCGACTTTCTCAGGCTTTCTTTCCTTATTATTAACGTGGCAGAATTAAAGGAAAAAATTAATGAACGAAAAAGATTCAACAAACCATTTATTGCTCTCATTGTTTACCATCGTCTCACTTTCATAACTGAAAGCGCTCCCAAGCCTGTCGATGTACAGTTGCGTACAGTATGTTGGCCGTCAGCGTCTCCCCTAAACGGGCCCTCACACTGAGACTCTGCCATTTTGTGCTGGTGTTTAGAGGCCACAGTCAGGCGAACTTCACTAGAGACTGGGTCAGAGTCAGGTCAACTCACAGGCCAAGAGTCTGCTATAACCCCTCACCCTTCACTGAACATGCTCATTACACTCAATTGGAGCCATTTGGAGCTCGACACTGGACTACTGGTGCAATCTTCTGCTTAAGTGATGCCACTACACCCCAAACCAAGAGCCACTTTATTTGAGTCAAACTTATTTTAATTCTGGGACTTATATTTGTGATTTACCCTTTCTGTTCGCAAAATGATTGATGCTGCTTGTTTAAACTTGTTCATAATGAGCTGATGTAACCAGTGTTGGGTAAGTTACTATAAAAAAGTAATTAATTACTAATTACTAATTACTTAATCAATTTTGTATTTAAAATATTTTTCTAATTACCGTGTCTGAAAAGTAACTTAATTACTCAATAAGTAACTTAACTAACTACTTCTTGAAATCCCTATAAACCTTGAGTGGACAAATAATAAAAAATTAATTCTGTAAATAATAAATACTTAGATAAAACATATGAGTCAAACATGAAATAGTTTAGCCTTTTAGTTTTCTGAATCATCTTTATTATATTCTATTTTTAAAAAAATCTATAATAATTACATGCATAATAATTTTTAGTATGCAATGTAACCTTCTTAAATATTATTCTGCATATCTATCGATCAGGCAGGATCATGCAATCTTTACAAAAAAAGCATTCTTTTTGGCGGTATTAGAATGAAAGCCCGTGCAGTCTGATCGGAAGTGGACAAAAGGCTTAAGATTTATACGGCATGTTTTTGAACTGGATTGTGTCTCTCTTGTTTACCTGTGATCCGATCGAGCAAAAGGTGTCTTATTACTCTGTAAACAGAGCAGCATCAGTCATGGTAAATTCGCCGACTCCCTCTTTCACATCTGTGTATATCCTAGTCTTTCTCATAGTAATTTTCATAGCCCATGTAAAGTGCGCGATAGCCTTGAAAAAGCCGCGCGCTACAGCACGCAGGCGCGCAATGAGGAAAAATAAATTGATTAATACTGTAATGTTCTTGTCTGGGAATATTTTCATTTCGTAAAACAGCCACTCGCTTCAGGTGAATCCGACATCTTCCGCTTTATGACTAGCAGCAAACTGGGGCACGGCGGTCTCACATGCATCTGCACTACGATGATTTTAAAGCGCCAGAGTTTACGTTTACCTTTAGAACATAAATTAATAAAATTGTGTAAGATTATTCAGCGAGTTTAATTATTTTACAATGTAACGCAAGTACATTATAAGTAACTGTAATTAAAATACCTAAAAATGAACAGTAATTAGTTACTTTACTTTTTCAGTGGAAAAGTAATTTAATTACAGTAACGCGTTACACCCAACACTGTCTGCGAGTGACTTTTCATGTTCAGTTGTGCTCGCTGATCCTTGTACATCGCTTGTTTCATCTCCTTTTACACTTGTACAACTAAACGAATGCTTAGATCAACATCCCATAATGCGATCCACATTCGTAAATAAAAGAAAAACGGCTTTAATATGGAAACTAGATCATTTTTACAGTGTCGTGTTAAAGAGCGGACTCTCCTCCAAACTGTGTATAATGGATCTAGACAAGGTGCTGAGGAGGTGTCAGCGGGATTTGTCAGTCGCTAACACCCTCCCTCCAGGACAAAAGCTCTCTCAAGAACATCCAGCTGAGCTTTCTTTTTTACTCCATCAGTCCCAGCTGCTTGCTGAGCAGGTACATCATTGTGCCTTCGCAAATCATTACAAATTAGCTGCTTCACATTCCCGTCCTGATGTATAATAAGCCAAGTACGCCTTCGCTATTTTTCCTGTCCTGCAATTAAGAGGTCCGTTTTTAGGCAGGGTTTTTTTTATGATTCACCATAAAATCATGAGCGTTAGTGGGAGGACGGGGGATGTAATCTCAATAAAACGCCGGGCCAATTAGTGGAGCGCAGCAGAACTGTGGGTCTTTGCATTTTTATCTTCCGTGTTAAAGACTTTCACCTTTCACTGTGTCACAGCGGCTGTTTCTATAGATGTCCTTACAGCGCTTAGCGAAACTCTGCTCGTATGAGGAGGTCAGCAATCGTGTCAAAGAAATGTGTAGGAAAGACCTCATTTAGTGCATGGACATGGCTGTATTCAGCAGTAAAGCCAATTAAAAGCATGTTCTGCATGAGCAAAAATGACCTTGCATGGACATTATGGTACATTCAGTTCTTCTTCTTCTGCTTTTTTTGGTCTTGTTTGATTTCTTTCATGTTGATGAAGTCATGTTGGTCATTGGTAGTTTACTGAAATCAGGCTAATTCATGGCGTCACCCCAGTTTTTTCTTCTTCATATTCTTCTTAGGCCCCGTTTTGGTTTTAAAAGGCATACGTTTTGCTACGGTTACGCCATCCGTCCACACTACGCCGGAGTTTTCGAGTCCTGAAAACGGAGCGTTTTGGAAACGCTGGAGAGGCCGTTTTCATTCTAAAACGCTGCTGCTCCGTCTCAGTGTGGATGGGGGAAACGGAGACGTCTGAAAACTGAGGCATGGCTGCTGAGATTCGCTACTCGATTGGGGCTTTTGGGTCATTGCGTATCCTTCCCTTATTCGTCAAGCCCCTATCACATGACTATAACGCCACCGGAAGACGGCAGACCAACCTTCACTGTAAACAACAACATGGACA
>CAIGQQ010026801.1:0-19093 GCA_903798035.1 Danio albolineatus
TATGGTGTCCCCTTCACTTTACTGGGCCATTAGGACTTCCACAGACTTCAGGCTGAGCGCCCCCTGCTGGCCTCACTAACACCACTTCCAACAGCAACCTAGTTTTCCCATGTGGTCTCCCGTTCAGGAACTGACCAGGCTCATCCCTGCTTAGCGTCTAGGGCTGCAGGATGATATGGCTGTGGTATGCCTAGTTCTGAATGTTTCCTTCAGTATTCTTGTGTGTGTGTTTTTGCAGGGCACATCAGAGCGTCTCACCATGCACCTTGTAGAAGAGCACTCAGTGGTGGACCCGACTTACATCGAGGACTTCCTGCTCACCTACCGCACCTTCCTGCCGAGCCCCATGGTGGTGGGCAAGAGACTGTTGGAGTGGTTTCATGACCCCAGCCTCAGGGACAAGGTACACTCGCACCCACATACACACTCATACACACACACACACACACATGCTCACGCACAAATACACAAAAACAGGCACGTACACACGCAAACACACACGCGCATAAACATGCATACGCTTTAATGCTTACACACAGAAAACATGCACAAACACACACAAACATGCACATCGAAAAACAAACATGCATACACAAACGCACACAACATGCATGCACATACACTAACTCAAACGCACAAACAAGCATGGACATAAACACACACACACACACACACAAACAAACATGCAGACGCATAAATGCACACAAATGTATAGTACAGGCATAAACATGTATGCACACAAACACTAACACACACAAACACGCTCACACCCAGACAAACATGCACATACAAAAACACTAACATGTTTACGCACAAACACACACACACACAGCTCTGCATCTCCATCAGTAAGCACTGATGAAGTGTGCGGCTGATGACCAACATAAGCTGATGTTTCCTCAGGTTACACGGGTAGTCTTGCTGTGGGTGAACAATCACTTTAATGACTTCGAGGGCGACCCTGCAATGACACATTTTCTGGAGGAGTTTGAGTACAATCTGGAGAGAGAGGTCAGTCCTGCACTGTCAAACTTTACTTTTCTAACTGATCCATTGTGTATAGTGACTTCCATTCAATAGAGTTATTAAACAAAAGTTGAATCTAAAAGATACATAGCACCAGTACAGTGTAGTATTAATTATATATATTTTTCATTAAACAATTAATTGAAGTGTTTTAGTGAGGTGTTTTAGTCCCTTTTTTCCATGTTTTGAGAAAAACTAAATTATTAACTGTTCTTAAACATTTCATGAAAACAAGATTGCCAGTTTAAAGCAAAATATTACAGAATTTTCATTGAAAACATTATTATTTATTGTAATTTTCTAGTAGAATGCACTTCTGGAAGTAATTATTAAATTACTTTATTTTAAAAGTCTTTGTAGGGAATAATTATAATTCTTTTTAATCCAAAAATTATTATTTTTTTCATTATGTAACAAAGAGTTACCTCTTTAATAGTACAGTATATGATAGAAATGTTTTATTATTATTTGTTATGAATCTACAGTAGAATGTTATTGTCAGGAACAAATAAATATGTTTTAATGTATTATTTATTTCAGTTTTAATGATTCAATTAATAATCTTTTTTTTTCTGTAGATGTAATTAAGTTGTAAAATGTTAAATGACCAAGTTGATTAGTAAATCGCAGTGGTGGAAAGAGTACTGAAAAATCATACTTAAGTTAAAGTACCATTACTTGCCTAGAAATGTAGTGCAATTTGAGTAAAAGTATGAGTATGAAAGTATAAAAGTAGCCCTTTCAAAATTACTCAAGAGTAGTGAGCATTAAGATGAAAAAGCTGAAGCATTTACATGTAATTAGTGGATGTGTCTAAGCGTAACATTCTGTAGTGCATTTAGTTATTGCCCAGCAGGCACACAACAAGACGTTAATATTAGGTTAGATTTTGGTTGTGATGTCAGGTGACTAAAATTAAATGTCTAGCCAGTGTCTAAGGGCGATGTTATTTTGATGTCCAATAACGATGTCAAATGACGTTGATGTTTGGTTGATTTTAGGTCGTGTTGAAAAGTGACCAAAACCCAATGTTCAGCCAACATCTTAAACTCCACACAACATCAACCTGTAACATCATTAGACGTTGATATTTGGTTGGTTTTAGGTTGGACATTGACGTCAGCCTGACGTTGGGTTCTGATGTCAACCCGATTTTCATTTCCAAACAAAATCTAACGTCCCCATGAGGTTGAGTACAATGTCAATCTGATGTCATCCTGTGCCTGCTGGGTGTTTAAGGCCATTTCGGTCATCATACAGTATTGACCTTATTCTCCGCGTGTGAGCGGGTGCAGCCATTTGAGTCTTTTTGTCTCGAGATGTCCGGTCTCATTCACTTCCATTCATTTTTAAACATTAAAAACAGCTCGTTCTGCTGCTTGATGTGGCAAACCGATGTTTTTTTATTATATTATTCTATTTTGTCTGTGTAGTCATGCAAACACTTGTTTGTAGAGCGAGTAGTTTGACCATTTTCTGCCGTTTATTATTCCTGGTCATTTCTCAGATCTTCTCGACTGAATCGGAAGTTCGAAAACAATCACAAAAACGAGCGACTTCTGCATTAAAGAATAAGATCAACACCTCACAAATGAAGAGATTTGACCAGATACTTAATCTGCTGATGGTAGTAGCTGTGTATTATTACACAAATACGTTAGCATACTGTTTACATTTATGGCTTACTTATGTTAACACAGACCTTAAAAGATATTACTATTTATTTATATATTTACTTGCCTTATATTTACTTTATAATATAAAGGCTGCGTGGCTACAGGACCTTCCTAAACCAGCGATGCACGAACATCCTGTAGTCTCCACTGATCCCTGCTTACTAAGGCCCCGTTTACACTAGTGCGTTTTAGTTTAAAAACGGCGTTTTAGCATGAAAACGATCTGCGTCCACACTAGCGGATCTCAACAGATCTCCCTCTACCAGAAACGTATATCACGTGACCATTCACACACCATTCGCGCACTCTGAGCATGCGCGGTTAAGTATAAACAGGAAGCACGTGTCTCGCTCGGCGTTTGGTTATTGTTAGTCAACAAACGCTGGAGGAACGATGAACGCGATGGCAAAGAAAGCAAGAGAGGTCTTTTTGAGGACAGACGACGAGGTCGAGTTGTTACTTAAAGTAACAAATGAATATAAAACATCCATGGCTATCGAAAATGCCGTGTTTACAGTGAAGACTGGTCTGCCGTCTGCCGGTGACGTCATAGCCATGTGCGCTTGACGAATAAGGAAAGGATACGCAATGACCCAACGCCCCAATCACGTAGCGGATCCCAGCAGCCACGCCTCTGTTTTCGAAGATATCCGTTTCCCTCCATCCACACTGAAACGCAACAGCAGCGTTTTAGAATGGAAACGCTGTCTCCAGCGTTTTCAAAACGCTCCGTTTTCGCACCTCGAAAACTCCGGCGTAATGTGGACGCATGGCGTTACCGTAGCAAAACTTATGCGTTTTAAAACGAAAACGCACTAGTGTAAACGGGGCCTAAGTAGCACCCACACTGAGTGGCATGGACTGCTCGACTGGCTGGGGTGCACATTTGCTTTTAAAAAGACGAAATCCCCCTCACTGTGTGAGAGAACACGACCAACTTTCCCACTGTGTAAATATTGGTAGGCCTCTGTACTTTAATAAGTCTTCATAAACGCTCCATCTACTCCTTGTGACAGGACAAAGTAATTAAAAATATCCCCGTAAGTTACCTCTGGCTCACATTGTCTGCCCACATTAACGGTGACGATAAATGGGGCAATATGAGACCATCTGATCGTTGCAGGGAGGTTTCACCGTACTCCCAGCTCAAAACATTTACTCAACTAGCATTATATGCCATTTTTCTAAAATGACAGCTAACTATATACTATGTAAAGACTTTCCGAAATAATCATCTGATGTTCTGTGTTAGCGTACCGGAAGTTGGATGACAAAATACGGAAGAGCGAAGCATTAAAAGTGGGCTGAGCGGAATAAGGTCAATACAACCGTCATCTTCTCATCAGTGACATGCATCGGTCTCTGGGTCAATGCCTGTAAAGATTTTAAACATCTTTATTTGGACACTTTTATTGCTTCCAAACAGTTTGCTGCAGTTATAAATCACCCAAGTCTTGATGTAGTTCATTATGAGGCAATTCACCTTCTATGTGTGATTTGATTGAACAGGAAGCACAGAACTGATTTTCCTAATCCTCTTAAACAAGAACAAATAAAGTAGTGACTGAAGGTTGAAGAAAAGTAGTGGAGTAAAAGTACCGATACTGCACGAAACATGTAATTCCTGAGAAAAACTACTCAGTTACAGTAGTTTGAGCACTTGTAATGTGTTTTACAAGTTCCACCACTGGTAAATCTTGCTAAAATTGAATTAAACCATTAAAACTGAATCCAGTCAAAGATAAGACAACTATTTCTCTGTGAGCGTGTGAAGCGCACTAATCTCATGTTATTCCTCTCTTTGAACCAGAAAATGTGTGGCCACCTAAGACTGTTAAACATAGCATGTGCTGCCAAAGCTAAGCTGCGTGTGGTGACCCTGACCAAACCCTCGAGGGAAGCCCCGCTGGCCTTCACCCTGCTGGGCGGCTCCGAGAAGGGCTTTCGCATCTTCATCGACAGCGTGGAGCCCGGCAGTAAAGCTGCAGAGGCCGGCCTTAAAAGAGGAGATCAGGTAAATGTCACATCACACACACACAGATAGCCCTAGCTGCTACGCTGGCACTGTAACAAACACACACACACACACACACACACAAAGAAAAAACACAAACATGCTCAAGCAAACACAAACATTCAATCGCACACACTCACACAAACATGCATGCACAAACATGTAAACGCACAAACCCACACACATGCATGTACACAATCACACAAGCACACACACATACGCACAACCTACATATACAAACACACATAAACAAATATGCCTGCATGCACACAAACATGCCTGCATACACACACACACAAGCACGCACGCACACACACACGCACACAAACACAAATGCACGCATATAAACACTCAGAAACACACATGCACAAAAGCACAAACACACAAATAGTCATAGCTGTTACGTTGACACCGTAATAGCAACTTGCTGCTGCGTTTGCAGTGCTAATAGTAGCTGTGCGACTGGAAGTGGGAAATGTTGTGTGAGAGCACCAGTAATTGCCGTTGTCAAGCGGTGAAAGCGAGTCTGTCACAGCGCTGCCCTAAATCATCAAGAAGAAGAGCAAAAAACTCATCCTAGGATTTTTATTTTCATTCAGTGCGTCGTTCAAATGTAAAAACACAGAAATCTCAGCCTGTAAACTTTGTTCTGTTGTCTAAACATGTCTGCCGTTCATCTTCACCTGAGCAGAAAATGTGATTTTTAGCTGAATAGAGTTTCACACTGTTTCTTTCTGCCCTTCACTCACTGCAGTAAAGCTGTTTAATGAGTGAGTGAGTGAGTGAGAGAGTGAGTGTCCGTCCGTCTGTCTGTCTGTCTGTCTGTCTGTCTGTCTGTCTGTTTGTTTGTTTGTTTGTTTGTTTGTTTGGCTTTTGAACCACTAGGGCAGGTGTACCCAAACCTTTTCTTATGAAGGGCCAAAAACCAAACATGATTGAGGCTAGTGGGCCGAAGGAAAATATTGATGCCATGGGTTCCTCGATTTGCTTCTGCATAGTCCTCTATCCGCCAAGTGACAGTATTTACATTTTTAAAAATCTGATTCTTTTACAACATTTAATTGAAACATTTAATTTCAGTTTGGTTTTTTTGTAGCTCATTAATAAAAAAAAAAAAAAAAAACGGTTAGGTGAAATTAGAAATGACGATCTCTGTGTTAAAGGCATTCCCTCCAACCCTCTCCATTCTCATTCTCCACTCAGACGGGATGGTGGGCCAAATCAAAGGTTACAACGGGCCAACTTTGACCAGCGGGCCCTACTTTGGGCATCTCTGCACTAGAAGATTGTTGACTATTCAGAATAATAATCGACTGATACTGCTCCGTTTGACATTATTGATAATAACCGTGTTCAGTCGATCAATTAACAGATGATTTCCCACTTACATCAATAATAATAATAATAATAATAATAATAATAATAATAATAATAATTCCTTACATAATTCCAATACAACTTGTGTATGCATTTACTGGTTTTGGTGGTTTACAAAGACCTTTGTATATGACCTGGGTATGACATACTTGTACTCTATTGGTTTACAAGGACTTGCCTGTTGTCCTTGTAATTCAAAATGCTTCAAAATAATACTTAATGGTGTCTTTTGACATTGAGATTTTGCCACAGGTTTCCTGTGAGGCTTGGGTGTTAGTGTAGGATCATATAATTAGCAGTTTTTATAGGACAAAATACTCCTATAGAGAGTCCTCGTAAATTATCTGTACCAATTTTTGTGTCATTGGAGTCAGTTCGCTTGTAATGAAAGAATGAATTACAGATAAAGCAGTTTCTTGCATTAAGACCATCGTCCGACAAATGCCTGAAATCACAGGCAAATCGGTGCTCGTTCACGCGAGTGACAATCACACAATATGAACTATCAAAGACGCGATCTGAGAGAATCGCTGATGAGTCACCGATGCCCGGGAGATATTTGGTGTGCTGAATATCTGGAGCTGTCGGTGATTCAAATCATGCCGTGTGAAATGTGTTTTGACTGAAAATAACATCGGCGATCGCCTACAGCCAATGAGAGAGCAGCATTCACTAGTGTGGCTACCTGCAGGCCAGCGGAAGGTTGAGGGAGAAGTTAAAAGCACTCATTTTCAGTTTATTCGAACCCAAGAAATGGAGGGAAAATTAGTGTAAATTTGGCAGGAGCCCCGTGTCTGTTTGACGTGTCACGTGAGCAATATCACAACCCAACCCGGTCAAAAAATACAAAAGTTGAGGAGAAATTGCTAATTCCCTTCAAAGCCAGGTGAGCAAATATGCATTTTCGACCCCATTAAAGGCTTCTTTCTTGTTATGTAGTTATAACTAAGACATACTACGTGTTTTTGGGTGTGAGACGTAGTTTGGACAAAGTTGTCTGCGATTCTTCCTATTTTGAAGTCATGCAGTGTGAAACTCCCTGTCGTGATCCATCTTGCAGTGTAAACAAACCAGCGACAGAACGCTAGCCCAGATAGTCATGCAGTGTGAAAACATCTGTGACACGACTACTTTGAAAAATCACACAGTCTGAACTGAGAGAACTGCATTAAAGTGGTCATGAACTGAGAAAATAAGCATAATATTTCGATACACGAAAAAATATCTATACAAACAAGGCACAATTCAACACTGGATTTGAAAAAGAAAGATTGAAAACAAGTCACTGCAGAAGAGTAATATAAAAATCTGCAGTTCATGACCCTTTTAAGTAACCTGCAGTGTCATGAGCTGAAAGTGTACTGAAACAACATGTTTTATGGATTTGATCAACTGGCTCAGCTGCAGTGCTGATTTAGCTGTATTTGTTCTTTCTTTCCACAGATACTGGAGGTAAATGGGCAAAACTTTGAAAATGTGCCGCTATCCAAAGCCAACGAGATTCTCAAAAACAACACGCACCTGTCCATTACTGTGAAAACTAATCTCTTGGGTAAGCTACACTAGCTGAAATGACCACAGCCTGTCATTTAGTCTCAGTGCAGTAGTTCATCTGAAAACCCCCAGTCAGCTCTTTTTCCTCTTGCAGTAGTGGATAATGTAGCTGATTTTTTTGTTTTGAGTTTCTTACACTCTTTATCTTTATCTACTCTTTCCTCACAGTGTTTAAGGAGCTGCTGGCCAGGCCTGACCAAGATCAGGAGCAAGAACAAGAGGAGGAGCCCGACCGGAAAAACGGAGCTCCGCACATCCCTAAAATCGGGGACATTAAGAAAGCCAGCCGCTACTCCATCCCTGACCTGGCTGTGGACGTGGAGCAGGTCATGGATCTGGAGAAAGTCAGTAAGAAAGCCAAGGCTAACAGCGCAGGTGGAAGAAACAAGCTGAAGAAGATCTTCGACAAGACGCTGACCAGTATTCTCCCACCCAAACCTTACAAGTAAGATGAGCTTAATATACGGAAGCTTTATTGGTGACTTTTGTCTATTGCTGTATTCACATTATTTTTCAACCAAGAACTGACCACTGGCACTTTAAATGGGAGTGGCTAACATACTTAACCACGCCCCTCCAGCTGTCAGTATTGACAACAAACAGAAATGGTTGGGAGGAAGAGTCTGTTAGGTTGTAATAACTCTCCCCTAACCCTTTTCCTGATCTTTCTGAATGCTTACTTTACTACATCCAATCAGCTCGCAGTAGAAAAAACAAGCCACGCCCACTGTTTTCTCATTTATTATTCAGTTTCTCTAAGAACTGCTATGGAATACATAAATAGCGGTCGCAGTTTTCGGTTCATGCAGACTCAATTATAATGTAGAAAAATATGCCTTTGTTTGTTGTGAATAATCACCCTCTAGTGGCGAAAATTAAATACTGCGCCTTTAAATTTGTCAAGAGTCAAGGCTTTTATTCACTTGCATAGATTTTTAGCCATCCAAACTGGTATGTTCCTATCATATTAGTTTATTGCATTGCCATAAACACTGGATTGTAGTGCAAGTAGGTTAACTGTTTACTGCTATTTATTATTCCTGTAGTAGCAAATGAATCTGAAGTCGTGACCACAAAAAAAGCACTCATTTCCGACATTACAAAACAAGGTGGATATAACTGTTGTGGTTTGTTCTCAGTGACGTTGGGGTGGGACAGTCCCAGGATGACAGTATTGTAGGCTTAAAGCAGTCAAAGCAGATCCCTCCTGCTCTCCCTGTCAGTGGAAACCTTTCATCAAGCAACCCTGACCTGCTGCAGTCACACCACCGCATACTCGACTTCAACAACCAGCCTGGTAAGATGAGGAATGTAACCAAGACGTTGTGCTGTACTAAACACCTTGCTGGTTTTGGATTAAACATTCTTATTGAGCACCTGAAGCTAGGAGTCGGTTGGGTTTAAGGGGTGAACTACTTTCCTATCAACCTCTCATTACCCTAGGAATAAGGTTTAAAGAGCCCATATTATACATTAAAAATTGAATATTAAAACCCCATATTTGGGTTTTGGGGGTCTCCAACAGCAGGCTAATATGCATGCATGGTGAAAAAACACTTTCATTGTCTTATAATCTGCATTTATTTTTACCTCATTATCCCAGCGACTCCTATATGAATTGTTCAGCGATTCATTTGTTCTAAAACCCCTCCTTAGCGCGATGCTAAACTGCGCTGATTGGACCGATGACCCAGTCTGTTGCGATTGGTCGACATCATTCAGCGCGAGAGAATGCCCACCACGGCTTATCAATATTGAAGTAGTCATAGTGTGTGCGTGAGCATATCTGCCAACACTCGTTTTTCCCAGGAGTTGCCTGTATTTCAGACACCTCACCCCCGAAACTAACCCCCGATCTCCCCGCATATTCCCAGCTCTATTCTTAACCAGAAGTAAAAACAGCGACACATATTCAGTATTAGTGCACACAGCGGCAACAGCTGAACCATTATGAAACAGGACCGCCGCAGGTGTGTAGGAGAGCTGATGTAGCCATAGCAACGACAAGCAGCAGTGAAACACAAGCTCACAAACGCATTTTAATCCGTAAACAAAGCGTCACGCGTCACGTTTACAACATGCTTTTAGACGCGATATGAGAATACAAGTTAACCAGATACACTACAAGCGGTTACAAGTTACAAAACACAGTTAAATGCATCATTTACAAGCTAGAGAAAACAATGAGGCAACCGTTTTAATCGCACACACACAGTTGTTGGATAGCAGGCCAGGAAATGTCCCGGTGCTCCGAATGCTCCGTTGTAAGCGTGTAGATTTCAGAAGCACTCCTCAGAGGGAACACAGCACAAGGCTGGGTTATAATGCTGAGGCATTTCTGCAGAAATAAACCTCAACCACTGACTCTTCACAGTCTCATCTCTGGTTCATCTGCACACTTCCAATATCCAGCCGAGCACAGTGCTCTTCTCTGTGTTGCCAGATGGAGCTGACTGATTTCAGCTCAAACCCTATCAAAAAGGTTTTTACCTGCACAATTAAATTCAAAACCTCCCAATCTGGCAACTTTTGCTCGCCACTGTTGTTTGTGGGCGGGATTGGGGCTTTCGAATCTCCCGGGGCTGCACACGCACAAATGGGCGGGGCTTATGTTTCGTGTTCACGTCATGCCAAAACGGCTAAAGACTCGTAAGCATGACGATTCGTTTGAGGAACTATCAATTCTTTTATAGATGAATCAATAGTTTTAAACACTGTGCACTTTCAGATTTAAGCCTCAGCTGGACATTTCACTTCACTTAGAGCTGTGTTACACACTGCATACAAGCTCATTTTCAAAAACCCATAATAGGGGCTCTTTAATCGATAATCATTTGATCCAGGTATTTGTCCAACAACAAACAAGAGAACAGACTTTGAGTGAGTAGATAATAATAGTTAAGATCATCAGAAGGATACTTTAAATACATTGGTATTATGCACTTGACTTCAGGGTATCTACAGAGTCTTTCACTGAGGTTTAATCACAGAACATGCATATTATATAAGATGCTCATGCTGTCCTGAATGTCCTCTTTCAGAAGCAGTCCCTATAAGTAAGTATTTGATCTCAATGGTTCCTCGACTACTTTCATTTTTTTAAATCATGGTCTTCTCTGGGTCACTTGTCTGCTTAACTCTGACATTGATTTTGTTATTTAAAGTTCTTTATGTAGCACAGCTTTGTTGGAGCTCAATCAGGTCCTAATCTGTGAACACTTGGTGCATTTGGTGGGACTAATCAGAAGTCTTAAGCTGATTGATTCTTGTTTACTAAATCATGTCACTTTCACACTGAAGGTTTGTTGAAGGATTAGGATTGGTTGACCTTGAAGGTTGATTTGTGCTTGAGTGTTCTGACATATAGGACAACTGTGCCTCTGGTGACCCAACTCCTAATTCCCAACTTAAGGTCCTTTGCTAATTTCATTCCCCTTTATTCACATTTACTTCATCTAAATTCGCATATTCCATACTATATAGTACACTAAAAACAGTATGCGAGCCGAGTAGTATGTCCAAATTCATTGAATTTGGAAAACAGTATGCGAGAAGTACACGAATGAGCTACTACTTCTAAGTAGATTCTGAAGTGCGCATCCGATGAATGCTAAGCTGTCCCATAATGCTTCACAAGAGAATTCATGAATAGGAGTGAAGCAACACGACTGACGAAGGTAGGTCACATGATGATAACAAAATTGCGGATATAGTACGTCCGAGTTCAAATCATGCTGCTCACGTTCATACTAGTTAGAATGCACTGTTCTAACGGTTGAGTAGTACATTTAAATTCAAATGCAGTACCTACTAAGTAGTAATTTTGAACACAGCCCTTGTGTTTTCCTATATGATCTAAATACTGTCATATTCAATAAAGTCATTGTTACGACCCTTGAGGGAAATTTGTCTGAGAATTTTAAAAGGAGCAACATTGACATGACCAGAAGAATACACTATTAAGTGAAAGTTAATTGGCAAGCGAAATGCAGGACAACAAATTAACACCGCAAAATATTTAATGCTCCTAAAACCAAGCAATTACAAATATAGCAGTTGATCGATTAATTTCCTCAGGTTTCGTTCCAATTAAAGATGTTAATCAAATTCTCATGCAGTATAACAAAAAAACTGATGCTCCGTCTTTCTTTCTTTCACATTCATATTTTGTACTACAAAAACAGAAAAACAGTCCAATAAAGGCTTCACAAACAAAGTAGTAGGTGTGAAATTAGTGATTGAACACAACTAACATCAACATTTGTTAGCTGTACATGCATTTAAGCTCTATGAATAAATAATATTAAACCCAATTTTGGCTCTTACATAAGCAAAAACACAATGTAAGCATATTTATGCCACCAAGACAAACGAGAGAGGGAACTGAAAATCAAAGAAAGAAAGAAAACCAATCCTCTAAATAAGAAAACATTGAAGCCAGTAGTTATAATCACAGGTTTAAATGAAGCATAAGCAGGGTAGATACAGATACACTTCGATGACATGCGTTGCAAACGACAAACGTTTAAGTCAGTAAACAGATTGTTCCAATCTATCTTAAAAACTCTGTAAAATCCAAACAATAAAAAGGAGCATGAAAACGGACACCACGAAACAGACAGCAAACCAAAAAAAACAAACAATAGCTGATCTCTGTCTGTTGCAGTTACAAGCTCTGCATAGATCATGATTTGCAAAGAACATTACCACTGACTAACAATGATTGGCACCTCTCTTAATCCGATAGTGTCAATAATAGGCGTTACCTATTATAGAAGCGCAGTGACAGAAGGTGAGAGACAGAAAAAACATACAAAGAGGAAAAAGTGTAGGATTCGTAACAGACATACATGCATAACTTAAATTGACTTGTTGGATTGGTGTCAAAGTGTCTCCTAAAAAACCATGTGCCCCAAGAAGTGAAGTTTATTTATAAACTAATTTCGAGAGGATCAAGTGCTTATGATTGCTTGCAGCCGGTCCCGCATTATTCAATCAGATGATTCCTAAGCCACTATAAATACCCTAAGTTCCATATCACAGCCATCTTCGTTTTGAAGAATCCCCCCTTCCACTCCTACTCATCCTCCTTTCCTAGATGGGTGGCACAGTGGCCCAGTGGTTAGCACTGTTGCCTCACAGCAAGAACATCATTGGTTCTAGTCCTTACCAAGCCAGCTGATGTTTCTGTGCGGAGTTTACATGTTCTCCTTGTGCTCACGTGGGTTTCCCCCAGGTTTCCTCCCACTGTCCGAAAACAACAAGTTAATTGACTAATCCAAGTAGGCACCATAGACATGCTCCTAGTAAGTAGTTATCTCTTAAGAGCAATCATAATCTGTTCATTAGCTACTACCGTAGGGGCATCCTTGAGATCGAACTGAGCTCAAACCCCCCTCTCGCTTTGCAAATGGGAGGGAGCTCCAGGCTCGAGGATCTTATGAGCTCAAGGCTCTCTTCTGGGACAGCATACCAAACAAGCTTTTTAATCAATCATCATTTAAGTGTGAACTTTTGAAAGCCATATAATGTTTTAAAGGAAGCTTGATCATAAACACAGTAGAAAAGTGGTTGACAAAAATAATGCATGCTTGGATTTCATTGTAGACTTTATCCAGAAGTGGATTAGTTCTTGGATTGTCCTGATAACTAAACACTAAGTGTGAAAGCAACATACAGTACATTAATATGCAATGCACAATGATCATGGGGAACACATAATAAGTCTTTTTACAATCTAATGAAGGGGTCTTGTGTGCTAATTGTTGAATGGGTCAAGTGTACAGGCCTAATACATTCCTATGTTCTTTAGACATGTCAGACCAGGTATTGCGAGTGTTCAAGGCAGACCAGCAAAGTCGGTACATCATGATTGGGAAGGACACCACAGCAAAAGAAGTGGTGGCTCAGGCCATCCGAGAGTTCGCCTTGACCGCTGCTGCCGAAGCCTATTCGTTGTGTGAGGTGTCAGTCACTCCTGAAGGTGTCATCAAGCAGCGGAGACTCCCTGAACAACTCTCCAAACTGGCCGACAGGATCCAGCTGAGTGGAAGGTGCTAACTTTAGAGTCCTCTTACTTTAGTTATTCTGTAGAGGGCTTTGGGATCATACTCATTGACCTCTCCTCTCTGCATAGGTACTACCTGAAAAGCAACATGGAGACAGAGACACTGTGCTCGGATGAAGATGCGCAGGAGTTGCTACGGGAGAGCCAAATCAGCCTGCTGCAGCTCAGCACGGTGGAAGTGGCGACCCAACTCTCCATGCGCGCCTTTGAGCTGTTCTGTGCCATCGAGCCCACCGAGTACATCGATGACCTGTTTAAGCTGAAAACTCGCCTCACCGGACCTCCGAGTCTCAAGCTTTTTGAGGAGGCCATCAATCGGGAGACTTTCTGGGTGGCCACGGAGGTGGTGCGAGAGGCCAACCAGCTCAAACGCATGAAGATCGTCAAGCACTTCATCAAGATCGCGCTGCACTGTCGCGAATGCAAGAACTTCAACTCCATGTTTGCCATCATCAGGTAGAATGAGTTTTGATTTAAAGGGCACCTATTATGCAAAAATCACTTTTATAAGGGCTTTAAACACAGTTATGTGAATATAGCCAGCTTTAATGGTAAATAATTAATTCAGTTTTTTATATAATCGCACTTCATAAAAACACTCTGCAGAAACACTTTGATTGACATTGTCTAGGGAAAGTCCCGCCCATTAATGATCTCTCACTTATTAGCATAGACATCCCTGAGTGAGAAGCAGCCATCTGTCATCAGTAGGCCCACACGGAATCTGCACATGCAGAATTCCGCAGACTTTTAGCCCATCATTGATTCTGTTTATTTACTTGAGTGAATGCGAGTATTTATATTTATTCAGTTTTTTAATTAATTTCAGTAATAATATTGACTAATATGAAAATATTCATGTGATTTATATACAATACAGTTAGTAAAGTAATATTTTCTGTCTCTTAGTAGAGATTTTATACGAGAGACTTGCTTTGTTTACCAAATAAATTGGTTCTAATTGGATTTGCATTGTAAACATTAAAGTTAAATAGTTATTACTTTTTATTTCATATATTAAGGTTTTAGTTATGATACTACCAAAGTCATTCTGCATAAATCTGCAGATTTTTAACAAAAATTTGTGCAGAAATAGCAAAAAATGTCCACAGATTCCGTCTGGCCCTAATCATTAGTTATTACTTCAGCCCTGTAGCCAGCCTGGTGAATGATGTGGTTCTTTTTCTCTCAAATTGTGGACCTTTTTGCAATTATTCGCCTCATTTTCTATTTAATTATGTTAAATCTTGCATTTTAGTGACATTTTAAGCATTTTTAGCTGAATTAGCTGGTCAGATTGTCATTATAAAGATTTAGAATAAAGGAATATGAAAAAATACGTATTTTTAAAATACAAATTTATTACATCATATATCATTAGAAAAAAAGTTTGAAATTAAAAACTGGCCTATCGTCATTTATTAGACAAATAATAAACCAGCACATCCAACTGTCCTCAGTCAGAATTTGGCCATTTGAATAATATTAAATAATATAAGATAATAATATTAATGCATAATAATTATCATGATAATAGCAACCATAATTAAAAAAATAATTGAAAAATTAATGGATAATAATAATAAACAAAGTAGTATTCAAATAAATTTTAATATGTGGGCTGCTTTTGGTGCTTCACTCCTTTTTATTGGTCATTTTTTTGTTTCAGGTAAGGTCCAAGATTTCGAATAAAAGTTACTTGTAAACTGTTTTCTCTTGTATAAAGTAGCGAAAAATGACTTCTCTTTCACATGAATGTGTGTTTTCTTGGACTGTTGGTTGTTGGACTAACATTAAAAATGTTAAATGTTAAAAATGTCTGTTAGCAGTGGCCAAAACTGATTAGTTGAAGTCACATCGAAGCGACAGCCAGCAGCGGATTCCACTTGGTCTTAAAGCCTTTTCAGATTGGTTATTTTTACTATTTATGATGGCATAGCAGTCAAAAGATGACAAATGAGCTCATGTATGGACCTTATTCAGTAATTTGGTTGAAATATTTTTTTCATTTATTTGTTTATTTATTTGTTTATTTATTTTTGTTTATAAATTTTTTGTAATTTATTAGTTATTAAACCTGTTAAAGTAACCTTTTTAACCATTTAGGACAGCATCATATACTATGAAAAATCTTCAATAATTAATTTCAACAATACATTTTGAAGCCATAATTTTGGGTTAAAAATGTGAAAAGCTTATAACTTTGTGTTTTCCAGTGGTCTGAACTTGGCCCCAGTGTCCAGGCTGAGAGGCACATGGGAGAAGCTGCCCAGCAAATACGAGAAGCTGTTTAGTGATCTTCAGGACCTGTTCGACCCCTCCAGGAATATGGCCAAGTATCGGAATCTTCTAAACAGCCAGAACCTGCAGCCCCCCATCATCCCACTCTTCCCCGTAATCAAGAAGGATCTCACTTTCCTGCATGAAGGTAAGCCAGTTTTTAGAGATGCGTGGATAGGAAATCTTAGCCTGAAACCGATAGCTTTATAATTGAAAGCCGATAATCAAATATACAGGCTGATAAATGCAAATCTCGGTTTGCATTTTTATATGCAGTCTATAACTAATTTATTTAAAAAACTTAAATGCAAAACAGGGGAAAAAATCTAATTCAATGTTTTAAAAATCGAACAAAAAAAAAAAGAAAAAAAAAACTCTTAATTAAATATTAAATAATCTAATAAAGGTGACATGGTGGTGTAGTGGGTAGCACAATCGCCTCACAGTAAGAAGGTCGCTGGTTCAAGCCTTGGCTTGGTCAGTTGGCATTTCTGTGTGGAGTTTGCATGTTCTCCTCGTGTTCACGTGGGTTTCCTATGGGTGCTCCAGTTTCCCCCACAGTCCATAGACATGTCCTGTAGGTTAATTGGATAGGCTAGTTATAGTCCGTAGTGTATGTATGTGAATAAGAGGGTATGGATGTTTCCCAGTGATGGGTTGCAGCTGGAAGGGCATCCGCTGCATAAAAAAAAACATATGCTGGATGAAGCCTGATTTATACTTTCGCCTGGCACGGCACACACCTCCACTGACTGTGCACACAACTCACGAAATGGATGAGGCTTTTCACATCATTAATAATTAATATCATTCAAGATTTCTAAACTAATTATTTTTATTATAACTAGCAATTATTTTAACGATTATAAATATTTTTAAACACCATTTAAGATTTTTTTAAATCAAATTTGTTGCATCACTTGCTTTTGTTCATATCTCGGACAGTTCTACCTTACCTAAGTAAGTTTATTAAAGTGTTAATGACAACAGAACATGGGTTGCTCTACAAATATATGTTTCCTATGGAAAGAATAAACCATTATCACCAATAAAGCCTAGAAGAACAGGCATCAGTGCATTGTAAACCGATAGCTGTTAAGATATTCCTTTCCAGTTATCAAAGAAATAATTTGTTACTTCATTTTAGTTTTGTAACTATTAAATTAGGGCGACACGGTGGCACAGTAGGTAGTGCTGTCGCTTCACAGCAATTCACAGCTGATTCAAGCCTCGGCTGGGTCAGTTGGCATTTCTGTATGGAGTTTGCATGTTCTCCCCGTGGTTGCGTGGGTTTCCTCCGGGTGCTCCAGTTTCCCCCACAGTCCAAAGATATGCGGTACAGGTGAATTGGGTAAGCTAAATTGTCCATAGTGAATGAGTGTGAATGAGAATTTATGGATGTTTCCCAGAGATGGGTTGCAGCTGGAAGGGCATCCGCTGCGTAAAACATATGCTGGATAAGTTGCCGGTTCATTCCGCTGTGGCGACCCTGATTAATAAAAGAACTAAGCCGAAAAGAAAATGAATGAATGAATGAACTATTAAATTAAAGCCTATGAATGGTGGAAAAACATATCTTGTAATAATAAAATCACCTGTGTCTCCACTTTTGCCATGGCCTCTCCTTTTGGTTTTAACAAACTTATCACCAGCCGAAATCATGTCGCACACACCCAAAGCGAACCTCTGCAAACACGGCGATGACGTCACATTCGCTGCATGCTCTCAAGCGAACTAGCGAACACGTCGAGTATAAAGCAGGCTTAAGTTGGCGGTTCATTCTGCTGTTGCTAGATTAACAAAGGGACTAAGCTGAAAAGAAAATGAATGAATTAATGAATAATCTAATAAAATTCTTTTCCCCAAATCATTTAAATTGCAAAGTTTGCTTTTTTTCACAATGATAAAACTGTCACACTTCCCTCCAGCATAAACTCAGCATAAAATTATGCATCTGCTCCATGGACCAATCAGTGAAAATAATCCATAATTTATCGGTCAGTATATATATTTTTTTATTGTAGCAGGCAGGTATAACAATAAAATAAGTGTTTGTCAACCTATATCGATATATCATGCTTGTATGTGGTGACATGTATACTACCCGTGCTTGTTTTGTTAGTGAACATGGCTTAGTTTGCGGATTTATTGGCTGTAATAAATGGACCGTACAAGCTTGATGGCCTTCTCAAAACCTCCTCCCCAGTCTAAAAAGTCATTTGATTGAGTCTAAGCCAGAAAAATGACCTATTGATTCCATTCCATTCTCATGCCCTAATCCCTTTAAAGGGTTCAACCACTGGTGTAAGAGCTATGTGTAGGAGACCAAAAAAAAAATCACTGGAATGCACCGTCTCATCTGGCATCACATGTATGAAGAATCATGGGAAAGAAAAGCATGCATTCTTTTAAGTGGCTTGTTTTGAGTGCTTTGGTTTTGAACCACTCCTCATTATGGTGGTCTGAATGTTCTCACCTCAAAGTGGCCTTGTGAGGTGTATTTATCCCAGTTTGAATGCAGTATTTTTTGGATATCTGGCAAGATGTTCATTATATAAATACACAATAATCAGTTTCAATTTGTGGGTATTGTTTGACTCATTTCTGGCCTGGCTCTGTATAGCCTTTCCAATTTTTTCTAACTATTTTATTTTGTTTTATTTACATTTTTAAAGATTTACTAAGCAGTCTTTCTAATTTATTTCTAATTAGGATTAAAATTTAAATTTTATTTTTTTAAAAATTATTTGTTGCACACTTTAATTTAATTTAAAAAAATGTATTGCCATACATGTAGTGCAAGATTTACCAAGCATTCTTTTAAATTTATTTAATTTTAGGATTTTATTTGTATTTGTATTTTATTATTTAAAAATGTTATATTATTTTAAAATTTTATTTTTATTTTATTTTGTTTTATTTTATTATTATTTTAAATTTTATTTTATTTTTGCCATTTAGTGCAAGATTTACCAAACATCCCTTCAAATGTATTTCTGATTAGAATTTTATTTTTATTTAGTTGTTTGTTATTTCATTTCATTTCGTTTCGTTTTATTTTATTTTATTTTATTTTATTTTATTTTATTTTATTTTATT
>CAIGQQ010026801.1:19103-29289 GCA_903798035.1 Danio albolineatus
TTTTATTTTATTTTATTTTATTTTATTTTATTTTATTTTATTTTATTGCCATACATTTAGTGCAAGATTTATCAAGCATCCTTTCAAATTTATTTCTAACTAGGATTTTTTAAAAATTAATTGTATTTTTTAATTTAATTTATATATTTATTTTTTATTTTATTTTTATTTATTTTTTATTTATTTATTTTTTTTTTTGCAGTGCATTTAGTGTAAGATTTACCAAGAAGCTGTAGCTTATAAGTATGCAAATGTCACATTCAATGAGGCGTGTCTTAAAGGGATAGTTCATTCAAAAAAGAAAATGTACTCACTCTAATCATTTATTCTGCCTCGTGTAGTCTTAAATTTTACAAGTTTTTTTTTTTTTTAGCTGAACACAAATGTAGATATTTTGAAGAATGTTGGTTGCTGGCACCAGTAGCCTTTCAAAAACCTTTCAACAAAGCTAGCAGTATTTTTCATAATACTTTCTTTCGTGTTCAAGAAAAAAAAGATAAGAGAAACTCAATCAGGTTCTGAACAAGTGAAGGGCAAGTAAATGATGACAGAGTGTAAATATTTGCGTGCACTATCCCTTTAAGAGCACATATGTTAATTTTTAAAGTAAAAGAATTATATAACCCTATTGTCACAAATTTAACCTGAAGGAATTATGTAATTGCCCCACTCCAGGGAATGACTCTAAAGTGGACGGTTTGGTGAACTTTGAGAAGCTACGGATGATCGCTAAAGAGATCCGACACGTGGGCAGAATGGCAGCTGTAAACATGGACCCTGCGCTGATGTTCAGAACCAGGTGAGTCCCTTCCCGATCTGACTTCACAGTCACGCATTTCTCTTCTTTCAGGCTGGATTCTTCACACTATCGAGAAGCTTTTAGTGTCCACTCACTGTGATATGTACAGCTCTCACCTCACGCTTCCACACACAGGCTTTTTCAGGTTTTTTGGCCTTGTTGAAGTGTTTCTGTGATGTTTGTGTATATGAGACCAGTTAAACCATCGTGTGTGTTACTCTCCGTCTGCATTATTGTCAGAGAAGTTGTTGTCTCTCCTAGGGCTGTGCAATATGACAGTATATACATCATGTGGACAAAATAAAAAGTGTCGTTTCATATTATGCTCTGTCAATTATACTTTTTCATAATTGATATAACCGCAATACAGGGATGCAGACAGAAATATGCGTAACAGCGTTGCGTGAAATTGCAATCTTGAAAGTATAATGTTTAGATTTTGCATTTTATATTATTTATTATATTTAAATTAGGGCTGTCAAAAAATTAATCGTGATTAATCACATCCAAAATAAAAGTTTGTTTTGACATAATATGTGTGTGTGTTATATATATTTATTATGTATATGTGATAAACACATTCATAGAAGCCAAAACTATATATAAAAAAGTTACATCAAAGTAGTTACATCATATTCAAATGTAAAATTTGTATCATACACATATATTTTTTATATATCTAAATATAAACCAACATTTTATCAAGTATATGCATGTGTGTATTTATATATTCATAATAAAATATACACAGTACACACACAAATATTATGTTAAACTTTTATTTTGGATGTGATTAATCATGATGAATTTTTTGACAGCCCTAATTTTTATTTATAAGCGCCTTTTCAGAGCTCAAGATCACTTTAAAAAGAGTGTAACAAAAAGAGATAGAACAAGCAGACATTAAAGAAACAGTAAACGAGTAGAGACAACATTAGGATCGCAAACATACAGGGAATCTGAAATAACAAACTGGAAATACAAAACAAGACCTAAGAGACAAATATGTAGTGTACAGGTGGGTCAAACAGAGGAGGTCAGCTTATCAAATCCGAAGTGTAGCATTCAGAAAACAGATGAGTTTTAAGTAATGATTTGATGTCTGAGATATTATTAACAGAATGGAGTGAATGTGATGGAGAGTTCCAGAGTTTGCGTGTAGTGGCACTAAATGATCTGCCCCCATTGAAGAGAGGCAGTACCGGGGGACAGCAAGAAGGCCAGAGTCAGAGGAACGTAGTGAGCGAGTAGGAATGTAGGGGACAAGCATGTTGCAAAGATAAGAGAGAGGATTTAAATGTAAGGAGGAGAATTTTGAATTTAATGTGGTATGCAACTGGGAGCCAATGGAGGTCATACAAGATTGGGGTTATATGAGCAGAACGTTTGGTATAGGTGAGTATTAAAGCAATGCAGTTAAACACTATAGAAGCATACAAGTAGCATAATTCATTTTGAAATGTAATATGTAAAATGGCAATGCAATATGTTAAATGGCAATGTATTTCTGTAATTAGATTTGCATTTTACAAGACATATGTGCAATGTTTGGTGCAGAATGGAAACGAAAATTTAATTACATCATTTGAATTTCTCATTTCAAACACGGTTTTAATATGTAAATCGTATCCACATTTTAACGCTTTATAAGTTGTAAAATTAAATTGACAATGCAATACACAAACTGAGTTTGATGTATATAAAGGAGAAGCAGAAACTGTAGCAAAACGATCATTTAAATGTTATTTGTCCTAAATGCATTTACACTCGCGTTAAGGAAACACAGGATTACATTTTCAGCAGAACACCGTGGGATGTTTGTAGCAAAATTCCATTTTTAAATGTAATACACAAAACGATAATGCAATATGTTAAATTGCAATGTATTTCTGTATTTCAGTTGTTGTATTTCAGCAATGTTTGCTGCAAAGTGAAAAAAAAATCCATTTTCATTTAATACATTGATGTGAAATTAAAAATGCATTCTGGGCTGGCCACGCCCACATACGGCCGCTGTTGCTGCAAGGCAGGGCTGCAGCGAGGACTATTTGGGACATTTGGCAGCATAAACATGGCGTATTCTGTTTCTCAGCTGCTTCGTGAAGCTGCACAAACCCTGGAGCGTGAAATGGTTAATGGTTAAAACCAATGGATCTCCTAGCTCATTAAAGTTGGTTTTAGGTTTGATATTCGCCGAACATTGGCATATGTAGTTTTAGGGATCATCTACGACAGTGGTTCTCAAACTGTGGTACGCGTACCACTAGTGGTACGCGGGACTTCTTCCAGTGGTACGCGGAAAGAATCTCTGAATAATAAAATAATTAAATGAACACACTTTTTAAACCCTTTGACGCGTCCGATAACACCGTGATCAGAGAGCATTGGCTGTTTCCTGAAGCGTACGAGTACACCGGAGTGCTTAGAATGTTTACTTTAGTGCATCGCGTCATCAAACGTTAAAAAAATCAGTCTGCTTGGCGCAGAGGAAGAAAAAGAGGCGCGCGCGCTGGCGGAGAGTGGTGCGGAGGGAGAGACCTATGGGAGAGACACACGCGCTAGAGAAGCCCTTCAGCAGACCAGTCCTGTAGTGTTGAGATTTCAGTTACTAACTCGGGAATACTGCACGTATGAATTGGTCAAGCACTGTACATGTGTATGTAAGGGATAATCAACGGCTTGCCGTGCGTTAATGCACGACGCGCAGGCAGACAGAGAGATAGAGAGCATGTCAGTGCTGTTTATACATGCTTATGTTATTATACGATTTCATCAGTCCGATCATGGGTGGACATTTAAGACATTCTCAGTCAGATGAGTTTTTTTCTAATTTTGCAGATCTCCCGTTCGCCAGTAACATTTCTCATCGGTTTCACATGCGAGTTGCTATGGTAACTATAAACATTTGAGAGAAGCGCATTCATTTCGAACTGTGATCAAAACTGACTAGAACTAACTGTGCGTTGCACACCTCCAGCCAATCAGAATCAAGAATATCAACAGACTATGGAATTTATGCATTAATCACTGGCTTTTCTGACACACACAGGCCTGCTGTAAATGACGAGCAGTAAGCAGATCAAATTTCTAATTTAAATATGTAATTTCGAATCGTATCAAAATACAAGTTAACGTTTAGATATCTAAGTTATGTTATATGTACATGAAAATATATCTCAGAAGGTATAAAAAATGTATGTATATAGGCTACGTATATGACATATAACCTATATTCATCAGGTCCAAGCAACATTTGCAGGTTTTGATGAATATGCTACTATACATTAATACTTTACAAGTACAGCAGTTTTCTTTTTATTATTTAAGAACAGTGCCATTGTTAAATCACTTTTAAAAGCACATTTTAATTTAAATGGTAAAGTTATTTTTTTACTCTGCAAGCACAGTTAATGTTCAAACTATTTATAATGTGTAAAGTGGCTGACAATAATACATATTCTTAATAAAAGGAATTGATTTGTCTTTTTTTAACTGTGCAGTGCTGTCGCTGCTTAATTAGGCCTACTACGCTACTGTATTTCCATACTGGTCATTATGGTGGTACTTGGAGAGACAATTTTTTTCTGAGGTGGTACTTGGTGAAAAAAGTTTGAGAACCACTGATCTACGAATTACATAGACATGACAAAAACGCACCGTTTATACTCTCATTCTTAACCACAACCCCAAGTAGTAATAATGACACACATTCAGTATTAATCCATACAGTGGCAAAAGTTGAACTATTCTGAAAATTTACTGCACCGCACGTGTAGGAACAGCTAATGGTGGCCATAGTAATGACAGCGGCAGGGCATCGTGAACTCAGAAACTCATTGAAATTGGCGAAGAAAGAACCACGCGTCGCATTTTCTATGTGGTTTTGGACACTATATGTGAACAGCCCGATTTAACCTGAGAGATAGAGTATAAGCACTGATCTATAATAGATACGTGATTACAAGCCGCACGGAGCGTCTAAACAACACACAATTAAATATATATTTTGCATACTACAGAACATGAGGCTACTATTTTAATCATACTTATAGGTTGTGTAGGAAAGAGAAACACTTAAGCAGGTCACACAACGGACATACCAGCTTGAAGGTATCATTCGCTCGAGATTACTTGCGGGTTCTTCAAGATTGGTAAGTTAACTTAATGAATTATTAGATTTTGTGTTGTTTATAGCTGAGTTTTGAACGTTAGTCAATTAAAAGAATCTGCACTATGTTTTAGTTATATTGTATCTGTTGTATCTGTTGTGGGCGCCACGGTGGCCTAGTGGTTAGCACGTTCGCCTCACAGCAAGAAGGTCGCTGGTTCGATCCCCAGCTGGGCCAGTTGGCATTTCTGTGTGGAGTTTGCATGTTCTCCCCGTGGTTGCGTGGGTTTCCTCCGGGTGCTCCGGTTTCCCCCACAGTCCAAAGACATGCGTTATAGGTGAATTGGGTAAGCTAAATTGTCCGTAGTGTATGTGTGTGAATGAGAATGTATAGATGTTTCCCAGAGATGGGTTGTGGCTGGAAGGGCATCCGCTGCGTAAAACAAATGCTGGATAAGTTGGCGGTTCATTCCGCTGTGGCGTCCCCGGATTAATAAAGGGACTAAGCCGAAAAGAAAATGAATGAATGTATCTGTTGTCTAGGCAACTTGTTACATGTAGCAATATTATATATTTAGCTAACGTTTGCTAGCCCGTGTGAATATTGAATCAAACGCCTTAGGTAATTTTATTTAAGTGAAGCATATGTATAGTTTTACGTTTATTAAACTTTAAATCATACAAATAAATAAATAATACTGCAAGTATACTGTAGTGTTTTGCAGAAGGGATATCTTTGTATAATGTAAGTTATATATAACTTTATATAATGTTATATAATGTTATTTAATATAAACTATTCAGATGGCGCTCTGTGGTGCGGGAGAAATATAAACAGTGTCCTGAGGCGCCGCGGACAGCCGCCAACTTGAGGCGCCGGTGTGCGTACACTGATAGAAACCTACAATTCCAAAATACATGGCGCTGCGTGGCGCATCCGGTTTGTGACCCCCTTTACATGATCTGGAGGAAGGAGAAACTGGTCCATATAAACTATGTAACAGTTACTGACAAAGTCCCATATGTTAATAGTGTTTGCTGGTCCTTCATTAATAACAAACAGCCGGCGAATCCTGCATTGCAGTGTAGGTTATTGTATCAATCATCAGAAAAATAACAGGAACAAACACAGTACACGGTTGGTTATACTGTGGTTTTGTTGTGAAAATTAACCTAAAACCTTTATTCCCAACAGCCTTCTGATTGTTGAAATTCACCTCTGTCCTTTATGACTTTATGTAATCTACTCGTGCCCATACTTAGGGATAGTTAAGGAATGGTTCCCAAGAAATGATAATTGACCCATTATTTACTCCCCTGTAAGTAGTGTCAAACCTTCTTTATTCTATGAACACAAAAGACAATATTTTGAAGAAAGCTGAAAACTTGTAACTGTTGACCTCTATAGTAGAAATATCAAATGGATGTCAGTGGTTACAGGTTTTCAGCTTTCTTTTAAAATGTCTTCTTTTGTGTTCAACAGATTAAGGAAAGACAAAAAGGTTGAGAACAAGTGAGAGCTAGCATTATTTATTTTGATTGAACTTTAGCATTTGATGGATCTAAGGTTAACACTACTAATGCTGGGTTGTTTCACCCAAATTTAGTTTGATTATTATGGCAAATCGAATCATTAGTTTATTTGTTTATTTATTTATTTATTTTTAACCTAAAAGTTGAAGGATTGTCCACATTTTTTCCCAAATTTAGTTTAAAACAGCAAACACATTTTTTGGAGTTCACCTTGCTGCATTCAGTTCAGCATGCAAAATCACATCGGCTGTGTCTGAAATCACATACTTCCGTACTATACAGTACACTAAAAGCAGTATGCGAGCCGAGTAGTATGTCCGAATTTATAGAATTCCAAAAACAGTATGCGAAAAGTACCCAAATGACCCACTACTTCCGGCGAGATTATGAAGTGTGCATCCAATGCACGCTACGCTATCCTATGATGCCCCACGAGAGAATTCATGAATTGGAGTGAAGCGAGTAGGTCACATGATCATGACGAAATGGCGGATGTAGTTCATCGAGTTCCATTCATACTGCTCATATTCATACTGTATAGTACTAACTTTTCTAGCGGTCAAATAGTACATTTAAAATCAAATGCAGTACCTACTGAGTAGTAGGCGATATCGGACGATATATATGAGTAAGATATGATTTTCAATACTGTTTTTAACTGATACATCCACCTCCCCCATCTCAGAGAATAAACTTCATCAGTCTGCAATGCTCCATTTCCTGCTCAATGAAGCGCCGCAGAAAATGAACTGTGTATTTTTGTAGGTCGTCTCTTTGAAAGGAGATATTATGTGAGTGTTGCCTGTGGCACTGAGATTCATGGGTGTTTTATAGAAACGTCAGATGAAAAAAAATAATAATATTTGGAGTTTTAAAGAACATTTTCTAATCTTTTAAATCCTGTTGTAAATCTGTGAATGCATTTGGAGATCCATACATAATTAGAACAGCTGTTGTTGTTCAGCACGTTTTGCCTATTTTATTAAAGATATTCGATGTTTGACGTAATCTCAACTGAATCATGAGGACAGGGCGGGATATATAGTAGCTCCTCCCCTTTGAAAAAAACAGCCAATAATGTTTCATCGCTCTCCCTATGAGAGTGGTTGAGCTCAAATGAAATGCAAATGAGAAGTGTCTTAAAGGGGGCGGGGTAAGTCAGATATTAGAGAGATACTATTTGATTGGTCAGAAGATTTGGTGAGAAACTAAAGTATGAGGGGATTCATTAACGCCCCATTTACACGGGGTGTCAGCGTCAACGTTTCCCATTGACTATGACCGGGTGACGTCAGGCGTTGCCGAACTGCACTGTGGATCCATGGCGCCTCTTTAGCCGCGATGCTCGCTGCAGAAGTTGAGAAATTCTAATATAATATAATATAATATAATATAATATAATATAATATAATATAATATAATATAATATAATATAATATAATATAATATAATATAATATATTAACTACACCTCTTAAACTATTATTATTTTTGATTAGATTTATTTGATTCTCTTTTATTTTGTGTAACTAAATTTGCCAGTGTACATTTTACACCACAAGTGTTGAATTTAACACTTTTCTGGTGTCTTTATGAGTCCCACCAGCCAAGTGTCCAGGTTACACTTTCAAAAGTGTTGAATATTTACACCTCAGCAGTGTAAAAACGCACATCACATTAAACATTTTTAACACCTGCAGGGCAAATTCAGTGTACATATAACTCTACAGGTGTTAAATTACACCCTCTTCTGCGGTATATATGAGTCCCACCAGCCCAGTTTGCAAGTTACACTTTAAAAACAATTGATATATACACTTGAGCAGAATATATATTTTTTATACTACAGTGTTGACCGAATTGAGTTTGACTTCAAGTTCCCGTATTTGCAATTAACACTGATAAGGAGTATGGAAAGGCAAAACCAGAAATGTTTTTGATCTTTGATCTTTCACATGATCTTTGGCATCTCACAGATCTACTGTAAAACCCCTTCTCCATTCGAGAATGAATGCTTTATTTATGAGACTACTTTACAGATATTAAACAAGCACAAACACACCGAAGGCAAAGGAAAAAGCATTGAAAAGCATCATAATGGCTCCTTTAAAGCATCATTTATCTTTTCTTTAAACTATGTTCCTGTATTTGTGTATGAAGTGCTTGTCGTGGTAATAAACAGAGTGGAAACCCTCCTGTGGGAAGCATCATGTGCAAATCCTCCTCATTTACAAGCTAAAAGACACCTTGAGAAACGGCCTGGTTAGTAACTGCTTCATGGTTCCCTGCTGGTTTGTGTGACAGTGGAGAGGAAAAGTTTGTACGCTGGCGAGCAGTGAATATACCGGCGTGCTGGAGCTTTTGATGGCTTCTTTCTGGAGGTGATGTGTGTATCACAGCTGACAGCTCTGTGTCGTTCTGGACTGTTCAGGGAATAGTCTTGAGGAACAGGAGCGATGGATGTGGACGGAGGCGTTTTACTGCAATCACAGAGCCTGCGTTTAGAGTTCAGATGCACCCGCTGACCTGAGAGAGAGACACACACACACACACTAGGCCTGGTACAATATCTAATGTTTGTTGTAGGATTTATTGCACCTACATTTATTGCGATAAGCGATATCGTTGTCATTTAAGACCATTTTATGTCTCTTATTATGTAATGCTACTACACTGAAAATTGGATTTACTAAATGTTTTAAGGTTGGTGGTTGCAAACAATTTATATGGGCTGAATTTAAACAAACAAATGAAGTTGAACATTATTTAGGCCCAAACCCAATTCTATTTTTGTACCCCTACCCCTTCTCCTTCCCCTTGGCCCTTACAACAGAGTGTGAAGGGGAAGCGCTTCAAAACTTACCCCTAGGAATTGGGACAGCACTTCAACACCTGCACACGTCATCATATGTCATCGCGATCTCTTGCTTCATATGAGATCAGACGATCATGACTGCTGGAGTTATTCCAGTTGTGTTATTTTTTGGTGTTTATCTTCAGGAAATCACTGAAGGCGTATATTATGCTATCATAACGATCTAATGTGGCAATAAGATCATAACTATACTGTGTATTTACACAGTGGCCATATTTATCTATGTAACACACGAAAACAACATTAACATTATAGCAGACACTGTAAAAAGCTCATTCACAGCCACTAGACATTACTGACAGGGTATTCCAGTGTCATCGAGTGTCAGAATGTTGTGGGACTGCTGTACAGGAGTTATGATTATGGATTATAGATCGCGAAATTTAGCGTTTTTTTTTTTGCATTTTTTTTTTAAAAAGCATGACGGTAAAACACGAGCGCGGTTATGAATATATTAAAACATATGTTTGTTTGTCGTAAAAATTCATAATAATGGCAAAAAATACTAATTTGTGGATCTCCTTACTTCCGGGTTCAGCTATCCTGCCGCTGTGGCAGGTGTATTCTGGGAAATTTTCTTACCCCTCCATTTTAAGTGTGGTCCTGAAAAATCTTCGTTCGAAGGGGTGTATAGCCCTTGCCCTTAACCCTGTGCCTTCAGCTAAAGAGAATTTTGACCTTTTCTTTATTTAATTCTTAATTTTAGTGTTTTTGTCTTTCATCCATCCATCATTTTACATCCCTCCATCCATCATCCATCCATCCATCTGTCATTTTTCATCCATCCATCCGTCATTTTTCATCCAACCGTCATTTTTCATCTAGCCATCCATCATTTGTCATCCTTCCATCTGTCATTTATCATCCATCCA
>CAIGQQ010026803.1:0-12358 GCA_903798035.1 Danio albolineatus
TATATATATATATATATATATATATATATATATATATGACATTACAACACGTGTTCGCTTTTGTAAGTGATTTTATGTTTTAGAATAGAATCTGTAATGTTCTCAAATAAAATGTGTAAACAGGCCCTGTATGTGCCGTTCACATATATACAGTTAATATAGAATAAGAATAATTATATTAATAATAACAATAATAAGTAGGATGTCGTTTATTTATTGTTTTTCTTAATAAATAACCTACTATAAAATAAAAACATTAACGTATGCTATGGATAAGAATTTAATGAATGCTCCGTAAATGTGGCATTACAAACTTCAGTCATATATTTGCGAGTTATATATATTCAGTTATATATATATATGCGAGTTGCTCTTTTGAGAAACTGAAATAAACGTGCTGTTAAAAGCTGCTCTAAAGTCCAGCGCAGAGCAGGTTATGCGCATATGCGGGTCCGACCGCTTACACGTTGCTTAATACGCAAGGATGTACAGCGATAATATCTTTACAGATGAAAAAAATAATAATAAAGGATTAAAATGTTAATTTTTTGTTTATTTACTACATTAATAGAAAAAAAACACGGCCTGCTTCATGTCGAGGGGCTTTTTCAGCTTATTCATGACAATTGGCATTTTTATATTATTATTATTAGCAGTATTGTTTATTATTTATTACATGCATATTTTTATTAGTTTTAATAAAAAAGTGTAGATTTGTCCACCTGTGGGGTTTTGAAGATGTCTGCGTCACCATATGGGGCATAAGAACAGGACATGTGTTTGGATATAACTCAGTAGTTTGACCACATTTCGTTATTATTGTTCATTTATTCGTTTGTTGGAGATTAGAACTGAATTTAGAAATAGTTTTGAATCAAATCTTTGCGCTTAACTAACGAAATTAAATATGTGGGCTAATGGACTCAGATGAGACATGGACGCAGTGGTTGTTATATTTATAAAAAAAATAGTAATTTTTGTAACATATATTTTAATCTCTATTTTCCCTATATAGAGATATTTGTGTTTTGCTGTACATCTTGTGTTAAGCTTTTGAATCCACATAGGCGCATTACTAACACGCTGGACTTTATGAGCCTCCGATTGGACTTTACTTTCACTTTCTTTCTTTCGTGGAAAACGGTGTTGTATGCACGGACATCCATTAGCCTACATAATTAATTTCGTTTGTTAAGCGCAAAAATTAGTTTCAAAACTATTTCTAAATTTAGTTCTAATTTCCAGCAAATGAATAAATGAACAATAATAACGAAGCCTGATTCCTGGATTTACTCAATTTGTTTTACCTTAAGTGGCTGTAAACTATTTATTCGGGCTGAATTTAAACAAACAAATTAAGTTGAACATTGTTAAATTTAAATTGTTTGTTTAAATTCAACACAAATAAATTGTTTGTAACAGTTTTGCAGACATTTTTTCAGTGTGGTAAAAAACGGAGTTATATCCAAACACACATGCTGACCCATATGGTTCAAAACCTGACAGGTGGACAAATCTAAGCTTCAGATGACTTTAATATTTTTTTAATAATTCCTAGTTTAAGTGTTGGAACATTAAATGAATGGGGCATGTGGGGATAACTGGGAATATAACATAACCAGGAAGCTGCAGGTACACGGACCAAGTTTGCAATGCAGTTTACAAATATTCATTGGATCGATGGAGTTGCGACCTTGGCTAACGATGGTTTTCGGAAACGCAGCCCTGCTTTGTTAAATAAGATTATTATGTAAATAATATAAAAGTTAAATATTCAGTTACGAATAATGTGTTTTTGTTAACTGTATGATCAAAAATCGACAAATCAATCGATTATCGAGTAGCCTAATCATTAACCAATCAACAAATCATCCTTTGTTAAATACAGTAAATAAGTACATAAGTTGCATGTAGTATTATTGTAGCAAAACTGAACACCCATGACAGTGACAATTCTGTATGAACAAAGTTATGAACAAAATGTGTTGGAAGTTTGGAAGTAAACTTTTACTTTGATTCTTTCTCTCTCACAAACACAACAGTCACACCTTCCATGAATACAGTTGCACAAATCACAATACAAGAAAATCAGACTTTTTTTTCTGTAGAGATTATTAACATTTTGTGTATGCATATTCTGTATGATTTTGTATAAAATATATGCTATAATATGTGCAATAATCTACAGTGTTTGGCCCATAGAGTCTGATTAAGGTCATGAAACAGAATAAGCAAATAAATAACAAAAATCATTAATTGCAACTAATATAAATAAAAAAAAAAAAAAGCCAAATGTTTTGCAAAAGAAATGTTCAAAAATGAGGGCATCGTGGTGGCACAGTGAGTAGCACGATCGCCTCACAGCAAGAAGATCGCTGGTTCGTGCCTCGGCTGGGTCAGTTGGCATTCCTGTGTGGAGTTTGCATGTTCTCCCCGTGTTCGCGTGGGTTTCCTCCAGGTGCTTCCCCCACAACTCCAAAGACATGTGGTATAGGTGAATTGAGTAAGCTAAATTGTCCGTATAGAATGAGTGTGAATGATTGTAATGTTTCCCATGATGGGTTGCAGCTGGAAGGGCATCCGCTGCATAAAACATAAGCTGGATAAGTTGGTGGTTCATTCCGCTGTGGCAACCCCAGATTAATAAAGGGACTAAGCCGACAAGAAAATGAATGAATGAATGTAGGACCGATCTGTAAAAGAATCCACACTTTCTCACATTAAAATTTTGATTCCCATGATATATCTTATATTCATTCATTGATTTTCCTTTTGGCTTAGTCCCTTTATTAATCTGGGGTCGCCACAGCGGAATGAACTGTCAATTTATCAAGCACGTTTTCAAACACGGGGAGAACATGCAAACTCCTCACAAAAACACCAACTGACCCAGGGACCTTTTTAGTGTGAGGTGACAGTGCTAACCACTGAGCCCACTGCTAACTGTGTCACCCTCACATATTTAGTTTTGAAATAATATTTATAAAGGAGCTGTTGACATGGAATTGAACCAAATTTTGGTAAAATCCCAAACAATGCAAACACACAAAACGAAAAATACATTTTAAGCTAAATAAAACTATAATAGTTTTAGTAATAGTTAATCAATAATTATAATGGAATGACACAAGGAGAAAGTGCTGAACTACTGAAGTGTATTTATCACTTTATATAAAAGGCCTTTTTGGTTATGACAGCTTAAAGATGCTTCTCATATGGAGAATGAAGTCACATACATTGCTCACGTGGGATTTTGTTTGTAGTTTGTTGTTTGTTTGTTTGTCCAATTTGGTTTCATCTTCATCCTAATGTAGATGTTGGACTAAAGCAGCTGTTATTTATTTACACCGAGGAAGGGCAGAGGGTTGCTGAAGAACTACTTCTATCTGGGCTTTCACTGCCTTCCAATATGCCTTTCTTCATGTGTGATTTCATTTTATTACACATAACTTCATTTGTAAACTAAATTCTTTTGTTTTCTTTGCATATTTGGATTTCTTTGGTTGGTTGTTACCAACATCCAGGGCAAATGTCAAGTCAACAGCATCTTTAGAAATATAATTTCTGAGAAAAATGGTGACATGTTCAATACTAATTTCACCCACTGTATGTAAACAGTTGAAGTCAGAATTATTAGCCCCCTGAATTATGAATTACTTATTAATTACTTATTAAACATTGCTTTTATTCCAGCTCAAATAAAACAAATAAGACTTTCTCCAGAAGAAAAAAATATTATCGAACATACGTATTTCACGGGAGGCTAATAATTCTGACTTTAACTTAATATGTAACATGTAAACCCGCAAACTCTTTTTAAATACTTAAAGGTGTGCATCACAAGCCCTCATGATCATCCTCTCATTTCTGTGCTCTGTATGTTTTCAGCTGTGTCCTTTATCTCATGAGAACAGTTTTTTTTGTCAGTTCTGCAGCTTCTCGATTATATCAAGTTGTATCAATCCTGTCTACTGCCCCAAGTAGGGCTGCACAATATTGAGAATTATGCTATATGTGATATTGTTGTTGAACAATGCAATAACTATATTTCTTGCAAAAACATTTCCCTACAGTATGCTACTGTTGTTAAGATTACAAAAAATCATATATGTTTAATTATCTACTAAAATATTTCAAACATATAAAATATTAATTATACTAAAATTCTTAAATCTAATTCAAGCTAAAAAAAAATTAATAGATAAAAAAAGCTGTCAAGGAAGGTGCAAACATTTTGACTTTAAAATGCAATGAATGACTAAAACCCTCGATAAACCCTAGATATTCTAGTTTGGTTTTACCATAGACATGTAAACACAAAATGCATGTGTCTCAAAGAGTTTATTCGTATGGAACCAGCCAGCATGTTAAAATTACAGCATCTTTTAAGCAAAATATTTCCTTGCCTGTCTTCATAAATAAAATAAATGAATAAACAATTAAAATGAAAAGAAAAAGTAATATCACAAGTCAAATAATCTATTATTGTAATATCATTGCATTCCTACATGTTAATAATGTTTACATTTTAATACCTAATTATTTTAAGTGGATCTTGACAAGATGTCAGTATATCCATATCAATAAGGACTGTAAACTTTTTAAAATTTATTTATAAAAGACATACAAGGAAATAGGTTGCTTAAAAGATGCTAATAAAAACTTTAAAATTAACAATGTTAATGCTAATGCTTGAGATAAATGCTTTTTGTGTTTGTGTCTATGGTAAAACCAAACCAGAAATCAGAATATTTACATTCATTGTATTTTAAAGTCAAAATGTTTGCACCTTACTGGACAGATTTGAATTAGATTTAAGATAATTTTAGTATGTTGAATATTTTATGTGTTTATGTGTTATGTGTTAGCATGATAAAAATACAAACTTATGCCCTGGATTTTGTTTGTATTTCTAAGTTTAAGACATATTTTAATATTAATTTGTTACATACTATGCATGCTGTTTTTGTTTGTTTATCTGAGGGATTCTATAGCTGGTAATTTGTTGATTCAGGTTATGCATAATCTTCATTATACAACAAAATAAAAACTAAACTATTTAACAAGCTATTGATGAAACAAAATATAATAATGCTGTTGCTCACTATATTCAAAGATTCATGTTAAATCGTTGTTCTTAAGCATTTGCAGTTAAAATGTCAAACGAAATAAAGCAGGTTTTAATTTTAATTGTTGCCTTATGTTAGGTCAGACCTATTATATGGTTGTTATAGCCTATAATTTAAATTGTTACAACTGTAATTGCATTTTGTATTGCATTATTATTACTATATGCAAATAAAACTAAATGCTATAGCTTAAAGGATAGTTCACTCAAAAATGAAAAATCTGTCATCAATTAAACACCTTACACTTCACAAAATTTGGATTAATTTCTTTCTGCTGTTGAACACAAAACATGTAACCAATAACAGTTGTTTTTCCTACAATGGATACTGGTATTCATCTTTCTTTAAAATATCTTCTTCCTATAGATATAGGGAATATCTTTGTGTTTAAAAGAAGAAAGAATTTATAAAGGCTTACAAACACTGAGGATGAGTAAATACACTGTAAATTTATATATGTTAATTAACAGTTTCTGTATTTTGGGTTTATTTACAGTTGTGAATTGCATTATGGAATCTGGATCTCTGCTCTGTTGACATTTGATGTTGAAAATTCAACCCTACATTTTATGCAAAACTGACTTTTATTGACGTTTTAGTAGTTTGAAATAATTTATTGTTTAAGTCTGTAAAATAACAGTAAATGTACTGGCAATTTATTACAAGGTGTTTGTAGCATAACATACAACACCAACACAGAGAATATTGACTTCAAACTTTAAAAATGTTAATAAATGTCCAACTTAAGGTTAAAAGTGATCAGAAGAAAGATCAAGGTCTCATACTGTGATTCAAAAGCATAAATAAATGGGGAAAAATAAAAAAAACAAGAATCACAAAATATAGAAAACTGCTAATTTACTGATTTTTTGGTATTGTGTACATTTTCATCTTTTTGAATTTAAGGCTATTTATCACCTTGCAGCTTAATGTTCCAATTAATTTGTGGTCTTTAAAAGGCAATTTTACCTTGAGCAGTGCTCAGTAGTCAGAATGGCCCAGGGCCAGCATGAGAGATGCTCAGGAAAGTTTGTTACTTAAGTTTAAAATTTGCGTCTGAACCTTTTTCAAAATGCATGCAAATGTGATGCAGTGTACAACTGAGAAGCAGCTAGACTGACAAAAATAAGTGTTCGGATAGAAAAAACAGGAGAATGAGAGGATGATGATTGCACACGCAAAAGACACACATTATTACCACTCACGAGGGCTTGTGCTGCACACACGTGTTTAAAAAGAGCTTGTGGGCTACCAATTCCTCATGCGTAGATCTGTTGTCCTCTTGTGGAAGCAAACTAAGAAAGAAAAAAGTAAACATAATAGGTTGTTTGCACATGATGTTATTGAAGACATGGAAAATTCAGATGGAGGGCAGGAAGTGATTCTTCTACTTAGGAATCGCTATCAGAACATAATTTTTTTTTCAAATCAGCCAAAAATTAGAAATACTGAAGTTTTTGTAGAGTTCCAAAAGTTTTTGTTCATAAAGAGGAACATTTTAAGAAACTGTCTGAAAAAAATGGAAGTAAAGGTGGCTTTCAAATAAACATTTTCTCAATTCATTGTTTGAGAGCAGTAATAAAGATATATTATATATATTTATTCCATCAGAATAAAGTAAACAGCTGTAATGAGATGTGCAGCAGCATTGGATGTTTGTGGCTGGTTCATCAACAGAATAAAAAAGAAATGCTACCCTTGCGAGCAAAACTAGACTTTTGTTATTGTGGAGCACTAGTGTTAACCCCTCTACTAGCAAAAAAAAACACAATAATACCGATAATAATCATGTAGGGTAAATGTTTTTTTTTTGTTGTTGTTGTTTATAAGGAAGTCTAAAAGATAACATTATTCACATAAAAAAGAGATATATGTATATTTATACCACAAACTCCAATAAATACTGTAGTGTAAATTGCGTTGTATTATGATAGCCTATAATTTTAGTGTAGAAAACTGTATAGTCTATTGGATAATTGTTTATTACTACAGTTGTGTTGCATCGCGGCAACCATACAATTACTACAACAGTTTAATTCAAGCAATTAGCTATAGTATTGTTCAAAAACATTATAGTTTTTACTATAGGTTTTTTTTTCATGTGAGTAGCTTATAGTATTTACCGCCTAAATGGTAGGAAAATATATTTTAGTTCAGTAGAAAACACTGTCCTGTTCATAACATCTCTATTAATTTTACCTTTGTAATATGGTATGAATTGAAAAAATACAGACTTTATTTTATACCTCCTATTTATTTTTACTTACTTCCTGCTCTCCACCTTAATTTCACACCAGGCCAGTAAAAAATCCTTAGTGCTGAGCCCTGTTGAGTAATTCTCATTCTAATTAAAACTGAAATGTGCATCATGTTGTGACAATTACTTTTTTGTAAAAATAAAAATGTATTTAATACAACCATAAAAATGGCTTAAACATTGTCAGTACACTGTACTGTAAGCACAACCAGTTGTTAGGTGTTTGTAAGAGAGAGAGAAAAGGTGTTTGTGAGAGAGAGAGAGAAAAAACGTTGAGTCATGGGGGCTGTTTTGCTCCAATAATACCTTCAGAGAACATGTATAGTCAGTGATCCATACATAAGCAGTGAGATTAGTGTGGTGTAGGCAGAACTGGAATAGATGTCTGTCCAGGCTGACACAGGTTAAAGATCTTGATGTCTTCAACTGGAGATTCCAGAGAAACTGCCACTTGAAAAAAATTAAGAAAAAAAAATGTTACTCAGTAGGAAATCTCACCTGGTATCTACTATTACAAAGTACATTTCCAAGGTAAATTTAAGTTCAATCCACAGTATCGGTACCATAAAATTGCCACAGTTTTTAACTCCTCACTCAGAATATTAGGTTAACATGTTATTTTGTGAGAAATTCAATGATCTTGTTTGGTTTTCATTTTCTTGTGAAATTCTAAAAAGCTTAATTTTAGTAAACTGCAGTAACCTCAATCAAGAAAGGAGCATGTAGACAAATTAATTTTAATGAACAGGAAAATATAAACATACACACCCGAACATAGCACAACAATCTAAAAAAACACAACCAAGCATGGTTTGTGAACAAAGGAAATCAGGAACAGGACCAACATAAACACAAACTAACTTGACTGGCGACAGATGGAGTGGGCAACTTACGAAATTGGACAGCTTTTCTCATTCAATGCTGTGGAGCGTCTCCGGCGTGGAGTTCATCACTAAATGTAGAAACACATATAGCAACAAAACAGTGAACCGACAGCGATTCATTTCGTTAGCATTATAACGTGTTATAAATATCGTTTAACGTTAGATCGATGATACGTAATGTTATATGCTAACCGTTTCTCATAACGTTAACTTAGCCTTTAGCCGGGGCAATGTTTTTAGGCTCATTCCAAGTCGATTTGACATATCATCTTATATTTTCACACAGGTTAAAAAGTAATGAAATCATAAAGCAAAGTTAATTGTGTTGAAATCGCCAATTAAATAACCAAAAACAGCTTTTCTTTTACCCTCATAGCTTAGCTGCTGTCAATGGCTTGGGTATCTGCAGGGCGGCATTTAGGCTTACTAAAAACGTATAGGAAGTGGTAAAGTGTTAATTTATACATCTTAAGTTACATTTAACACAATTTTTTGGGGGAAAGGGACAAATAAAACACGTGAAACGTCGAATATAACTTACTTACCTTTAGTTTACCGGTCCGTCCGTTGCCTCGTCCGTTATTGATTCAAATGATGAGCACGCGCAAGAACCGACTCCGACTCCTCCGATCAAGTTTCAACATCGAACCGATGTTATGATTTCGACCAGATGCGTCGGGTAGGCTATGTTGAAGAGTCAACTTCATTTCGACATTGAATCAATGTTTTATTCCCGATGTAATAACCTTCCGACGTACCGACCAAATAAAGAACGTTGATTCAATGTCGAAATTTGATCGACGACTGATACTGACGCTTATAACCAAGAATCAACATTGATTCAATGTCGGCTTGCTATCTGGGAGGTGTCAAACTGCAGAGTTTATTTCCAACCCTAATTAAACACCTGATCAAACTAATCGAGTCCTTCAGGACTCAACATCTGACAGAAACAAACAAAAAAAAGAAACAAACACTTCTATGATCATAATGTAGTAAATATATTTACCTCGGCTCGCACTGCCGTCCTTGAAATTCTGGAAAATTCTAGAATGGGAGTTACCTCGTCTTCAACAAAGTATCGCGAGAACAGCAGACAGCTACGCATGCGTTTGAACCATTCTCGCGGTATTGTACCACTTCAAGTGAACGCCTACTGATTCGCTGTCTGATTCAAAAGAGTTTTGAATCAAGATCCGACTCAAACTGCAGTACCGCCAGGTTGCTTAAACCTTTGGGACACGAGTAAACCGCATTTGTTTTAAACATTGTTAGTAGATGCAGGCCAATGTGATGATTAAAAATGTTACGTTAACCGAGTATTGATTATACTCATGTTTTGTTCACTTGCATTTTATTTATTTGTTTTAGCATAGTCCATGCCCGAATCCAAACGGCAAGCTGCGAATGTTTACTGTCATGTGCTATTTGTTACATATTTTTGCGTGTCTTTTATAATTGTTTTCGGCCCAGGACTGCATCCAAAAAACATGATTTTTTGACGCATTTTCAGGTAAGTGAGTTTGCTGTTATTCTTTGCTTTTGGATTCAGAGTTTATTACTTAAATACAAATAAATGCAGGTTTATTTGCTTTGCTTTTCACGATAACTATTCTTCCAAAGCAGATTTTCAGTTGCACGTTATTACACTACAGTCAAATTCAGAAAAGTTACGGTGTTGTAAAGTAGGGTGGATACAATACATGGTTAACCTGCAGTTATACAATATATAGGGAGGGACCTTTCAAAAAAAGGTGATGTCTATGTGTATAATACTGTACTTTTCAGTAAAGTGTATTTGTGTATAACAGTGAAGTGTATTTGTGAATAAATGGGGTTTTACAGCAGGGTTTGTTTAATGAGTAATCATGTTAATGAGCAGTAATGTTTTATAAACATTTGAGCATCAAGTCAATAGTTGTTGCTATGCAGGTTGTGTGTTGAAGTTATGGTGAATTATGGCGTTTGACATTCATTAGACATTCGGTTTCAAACCGATTAAATTCTTCGCTCCTGTTAGAGTTTGAGCCAAAAATATGTGCCCTATATGTTGCACAAAGCTTAATTTCTGGATTAAAAAAAATAACCATACAAATGAATTAAACAATTCAATCAAATGAAATTATACAATAAAACCAGGACCAAACTGTTCAGAAAAACATCCTGGTTATTGCACAAGAACAAAGCTTGTGCATCATACAGAATAATATTTTGACAATTTTAGAATTGATTTGAATTTTTTTTATCACAAATAGTGTCAGAGTTTAATTCATTTTAGTGTTTACAGTGTATTCAACTTAATAAAAATATGGATTCATTACTGTATATAAATCAACAAAGGCATAACTGTAAAAACAAAGCTTCATAGAGAGATAAATTTGAGATAAAATATTCAAATCAACTCTGAAATTGTTTAAATAATATTCTCTATCATGCACAAGCATTGTTTTTTATAGACATGCCTTTGTTGATTTTATATACAGTAATGAATCCATATTTTCTGTATGTCAGATACACTGTAAATGCTTAAATGAATAGACAATAATAGTTATAAATGTTTAGGTTTGATTTGAATGTTTTATCACAAATAGTGTCAGAGTTTAATTAATTAAAGTCTTTACAGTGTATCAAATATACTAAAAATATGGATTCATTACTGTATATAAAATCAACAAAGGCATAACTTTAAAACACAAAGCTTAAATAATTAGTAATTTTTAGAGTTGATTTGAGTATTGTATCACCAATAGTGCCAGAGTGTAATTGACTTTTACCATTTTTACATAAAAAGTTATTTTAAAATTATTATAAAATAAATAAAGTGCTAATTCAAAAGACTTTTGCATTAACCAGGATGTTTTCTGAACATTTTAGTCCAGGCTTTATTGTATAATTTCATATGGTTGAATTGTTTAATTTATTCGTCTGGTAAATTTTGGAGTTTGCAAGTTCTCCCTGTGTTCACGTGGAGTTCAAAGAGTCCAAAGATATATGTTATAGATGAATTGGGTTAGCTAAATTCAGCATTAAAACATGTCTTACCTGCATATGCTAACATAATCTGAAAGCCTGAAATTAATTGGTTTCCATTGCAATACCTTTTTGAAATTCTACTAATTAAATTTCTGCACTTTTGATTACAGGTGGTAATTGCATCAGAGGGAGAGAAATTTCAAATTCCTACTTATGTCAATGAAACAACTCTCCAATGCTACACTAAAGAATTGAAGCAGTTCCTTGTCTCCTGCCCTTGAAAAAATGAAAAAGAAACACAAGCTGTTGACGATGAAGAATAAGTTCCGGCGTTAATTCTTCTTTCTATCTTTCTTTCTTTCTTTCTTTCTTTTAAATTTCTATAGTGAATAATCAATCAGCTTTTTCCCTTGGTTCAAGTTTTGATAATTGTGGTGTGATTAAAGTTTGTAAGAAAGTTTATTTACAGTTAATAATAAATAATTGTTAATGAGGTTGGTGAAATTCTTGTTTTTGCTTGAGTTGTGCTTCTTTATGCTATGTGTTTTTACAAGAACTTGAAACAGCTAATGCTAAAGCTAGGTTTGTGCTATTACAGCATATTAATTTAATTACTGTGTAACTACGGGGAACAAGGAGGGAACAATGGTTCACTTCATTTTACAACCCGCAAATGCTGTATTTACCCTATAATTACAGGGAACAAGGAGGGAACAATGCTTCACTTTATTTTACAACCCGCAAATGCGGTATTTACCCTATAACTACAGGGAACAAAGGGGGAACAAGGAGGGAATAATGCTTCACTTTATTTTACAACCCACAAATGCTGTATTTAACCTATAACTACAGAGAACAAAGGGGGAACAAGCAGGGAACAATGCTTCACTTTATTTTACAACCCGCAAATGCTGTATTTACCCTATAACTACAGAGAACAAGGGGGGAACAAGCAGGGAACAATGCTTCACTTTAATTTACAACCCACAAATGCTGTATTTACCCTATAACTACAGGGAACAAGGGGGGAACAAGGAGGGAACAATGCTTCACTTTATTTTACAACCCGCAAATGCTGTATTTACCCTATAACTACAGGGATTAAGGACGCACAA
>CAIGQQ010026804.1:0-21721 GCA_903798035.1 Danio albolineatus
CCTAAAATAAAAGCATTACATATGCTGTGTTTTTTATGTTTTCACTAGCTTTGGAGCAATGACTGACCCAAATAGTAAATTGTTATTGTGCCCATCTGACATAAAATGCATTTTTTACTCTAATGAAAAATATGTGTTGAAATCGAACACAAATGGACAAATGTATATTAATATTCTAGTTTTACTTTGAGTAAATGGTTTAGACTATTTTAGCCTATAGTCTAAATGTGTGTTTAAGTGTACTGCCTGTATAGAAGGTTTGAATGAATGTATTCTCATAACGAATATTTACTTCTGTGTGTTTGTATTAATAAAAATGATGACAGATTGTGGTGTGTTTTGTCATATATTTTCAGAATAAATTATATTATGTATTCTTGTAGAAAAATGTGATTATGTAGGCTAATATGCATGGATTGATTGTTGAAAAGGTTGTTTAGTCATTCATTTCAACGTTAAACCATTTAGATAGATTTTATGTTGAATATGTGTGGATTCTACGTTGTTCCAATCGACTTTAAATCAACATCGTTTCAACATTAGATAGACAAACCAATTAGGTCGATTGTATGTTGAAAATGTGTGGATTCTACGTTGTTTCAACCGACTGTAAATCAACATCGTTTCAACGTCAGGTAGACAAACCAATTAGGTCGGTTATATGTTGAAACCGCGTGGATTCTATAACGTCATTTCGATTGACTGAAAATCAACGTCGATTCAATGTTGGGTAACCAACCAATTGCGTTGATTTCGGGTTAGATTTGAATGGAGTGCCTGACGTCGTTTCAACATTACCCCGATGAGCAAAACGATGTTGAATCGATGTCGGGGATCGACGTTGATTCGATATCGAAAGAAACGTTGATTTTCGGTTGAAATTATGACATTTTGCTATCTGGGTTGTTTATTTTGGGCCACAATAACCAAGCAAAGTTCACACACTCAATTCACTTAAATACGAATCTCACTTTTATTTTATACAAAAATCTCAAATATTAAAAGTTCACAGCAGGGGAGCAGCAGGTAGAGAATAAAATATTAACAAGGTTCATAATACATGGATTATTAGCATGATTGGTTACGGCAACTAAAATGACAACCACTAATTATTTAACAAGGGGGTATTAACCGTAATTGTGCAACACATAATTTCACGTCAACCCAAAGTTGTACACCACAGAGTAAATCTCATAAATAGAAATGCATAAATAACACCAATAAATAGACACCACACAGCAATCAAACCATAGGCTACTAATCAATACCACTCCAGCTAAACATTAAGCCATCGTCAATCAACATTTCATTTGTACAACTGGATGTTAGCCCGCGCTCACCCCCGTCACACGCACGCCCACACACACACACACACGCGCGCACACACACACACACACACACACACACACACACACACACACACACACACACACTCACACACAGTACAAGCGCCGGGAGAAGCCAAACACACTCAAACTCCCGGCGAACAAAATGCATACACAACATTGACCATGCAACAGTATATTGTGCTGCTGGCCCGCTTACCCGCTACCGGACGTGGGATACAGCGTTGGGAAAGTCGACAGCGGCCGCCACACTTTAGTCTGGGGAAACCCCAGCACTATCAATTCTCCCTCCCCGTCATTCGCTCGCGCATAACAATATCATGGCCACGTTCCGGCACGGTAGCCTTGGCAAGAGACTCAGCAGCACCTGCAATCCAAACAACAATTCCCCCTATGACCAAGAAGATACATCCCTTTAAAGATTTTGGCTTATTACAAATTGAACTCAGGTGTTGATCTCCTTGAAGCGTCATAGACGCAACTGACGCAAATGTACGCACCATATAATTTGGGGAGCACCCCTTACATATATCCTGCTTGCAAACTAGACAGTCATTCATTCAGTCAGTCATTTTCCTGATACACGCTGGTTGATGTGTCTCCTCTGCCTCTTTGACACTATACAATAAGATCTAATTAGTAAACATTGTTAGACAATATCATTTTTGTTTTGGTTTGATAATGAGGGTCATAATTAAGTGAAGGCCAGTGCTTACTGCTGATAGAATCTGCTTATAAGAAGCTTGCGAAACAAATCTAATAAGCATTAAACTTTTAAAAATGCCCATACCAACCATTTCTTCAGGCATTGCTGCTTTGTTTAAAGATGTCTATGAGTGTAAACAAGTGTCATTTGTTGATCATTTGTCCATTGAATATCTGAGTATAGCACTAAAGGGTGCTCCACGCATTTTTCTGATCATTATCTACAGACCTCATCTACAGACCTACAGACCAACATATTCTCCAACTTTTATTGATGATTTTTACAGAACTATTATCAATAGTAACCTCTGAGTTTGACTATTTTACTATTACTGGGGATTTTAATATTCACATTGATAATCCAGAAATCAATGCTGCATTATCATGACTGTTTTTCACATTTTATCTGACTAAGCATGTTCAAGAACCAACACACAATCGTGGACACACTCTTGATCTACTTATAACTACTGTAACAGTTTACACTTCATCCACTGTTGTTAAGGATGTTGCACTATCTGATCATTTCTGTATTTTCTTTGATATTTTCATCACTCAGTGCGACGCAGTGGCTCAGTAGGTAGTGCTGTCGCCTCACAGCAAAAAGGTCACTGGTTCGAGCCTCGGCTGGGTCAGTTGGTGTTTCTGTGTGGAGTTTGCATGTTCTCCCCGTGTTGGTGTGGGTTTCCTCCGGGTGCTCCGGTTTCCCCCACAGTCCAAACACATGCGCTATAGGGGAACTGGAAAAGCTAAATTGTCTGTAGTGTATGAGTGTGTATGGATGTTTCCCAGAGATGGGATGCAGCTGGAAGGGCATCCGCTGTGTAAAACAAATGCTGGATAAGTTGGCGGTTCATTCCGCTGTGGCGACCCCGGATTAATAAAGGGACTAAGCCGAAAAGAAAATGAATTAATGAATGAATGATCACTCAGATGCATAAATGAGAACACTAGTGAGCAGTTTATGAAGGCCATATCACTAGCACCAAGCATATCTGCAGACTGATTCTCTCCTTGATTTGTTTAACTGTTAAGTTAAGAAAGTCATGGATGACATTGCTCTTGTTAAAGTCAGTGAGAGGTCTGGGAGACAGAAAGCACCTTGGAGAAAGTCAACAGCAGTACAAATGATTAAAAGACTGAGTGCATGTTGTAGGAATATTTTACAGTTTAAACCCAAAAATGGGCGCCACGGTGGCCTAGTGGATAGCACGATCGCCTCACAGCAAGAAGGTCGCTGGTTCGAGCCTCGGCTGGGTCAGTTGGCATTTCTGTGTGGAGTTTGCATGTTCTCCCCGTGGTTGCGTGGGTTTCCTCCGGGTGCTCCGGTTTCCCCCACAGTCCAAAGACATGCGGTATAGGTGAATTGGGAAAGCTAAATTGTCCATAGTGTGTTTGTGAGTGAGTGAGTGTGTATGGATGTTTCCCAGAGATGGGTTGCAGCTGGAAGGGCCTCCCCTGCGTAAAACAAATGCTGGATAAGTTGGTGGTTCATTCCGCTGTGGTGACCCCAGATTAATAAAGGGACTAAGCCGAAAAGAAAATGAATGAATGAACCCAAAAATGAGCAGTCTGTCAGATAAAGATATGACCTCCATGACCTCTGGCCCGGTTTGGTGGCTCCTGAAAATAGAATTACAAAGACACAGGCAAAAGCACTGAACATTCTTATATTACATAATGTGTTAACTTTATTCATTAGTCAAAATAATTTCAAGATTCAATACTGAATATTAATAAAACAATGAGAAAAAGGATAATAAGAAAAGGATAAATGTTGATATTTGCTTGAGACGGATAAGAAGACAGAAACCCAAATCCATCAATGTGGAGGAAGAAGACAGTCATCATGCTTTTAATGTGGAACTAAACACTGCTAGGCATACTTTCTTTTCAGCCTTATAAACAGCAACATACATAACACCTGCACCATCTTTGCAACAGTAGAGAGACTCACAACCCCCCCAGTAGGATTCCTAGTGAACTACTCTCTGAAAGCAAATGTAATGAGTTTGCTCATTTCTTTACTGATAAGATCAATAATATCAGAAAGGCAATCAGCTCATCCAATCAGCCAAACTGTGTCGACGTCAGACAAGCTCAACCACAACTTAAGAAATCAGACATTATGTCTGAGTTCATGGCAAATAATGGTAAAATCTTAGAAAAGATCATGCAAATTTACAGATTCAGGCAAACTAACAGTGCTGGTATTGCTCGATCTCAGTGCTGCATTCGACACTGTCGATCACAGCATACTTCTGGATAGGCTGGAAAACTGGGTTGGGCTGTCTGGAACGGACCTCAAATGGTTCGGATCGTACCTTGAAGGGAGAGGTTACTATGTCAGTATAGATGACCATAGGTCGAGGTGGACACCCATGACATGTGGAGTCCCACAAGGCACAGCTCTGGCACCTCTCCTGTTTAACCTTTATATGCTCCCTCTCAGCCAAACAATGAGAAAGGTTCTCTTGTGCCTCTACTGAATGAGCACTGTGCTAAATCCCACAGATCGCACTATTATGTTTTTCTCTTCTTTTAATTTTTTTTATAACCTGTTTTGACACATTTAATCTGTTTTTATCTGTTTTAATCATTCTTAATTCCTTCAATCATTTTTTTTCTTGTCTCGTTTATTCTTTTAAAGCACTTTGAATTACTACTGTGTATGAAATGTGCTACATAAATTTGCCTTGCCTTGCATTCAAGCATTTTTTCTGAACAAAATGTACTCAGAATGTCTAAAATGGCCAATACCACAATCAGAGAAAGATTTATTTTTATTTTTTTGCAAGCGGTAGCCTTATTCTGAAAGCTAATTCATGGTAGAAATAATCTTAACACTTGTGTTTTGTAATTTTAATAAAATAACAAATATATAAAGAAATATGCATACATTTAAGAAATTATATTTATTGATATATGGGTTTTAACAGTTGTTAGATTACAGAATAAAAAAACTGTCAAAATTATCGCCTTGAGTAGGCTATATAGTTAATGTATGAATTATTAAGGTGAAATATGTTTCATGTATGGGATGTAACAGATTATAGCCTCATATTTTTATCGGACATTAAGTCAAATTGAACAATCTATTTATTCTGTTAATGATCGGTTGACAACAGTTTCCCTTTAAGGACATTACAGAAACGAACAAACTTATTTTTTTGGCCTGCGCGCCCGTCCGCTACTCCACTGGTTCTGAATAGGCTACTATGATTGATATTATCCTTATTATCTGAATAAAATGGTTGCAACAAGCACCACCTGCTGGCCATAAATTTAAGTACAAAACCCTTACACTGTTTTCCAAAGTTATTTATTACAATGCTCCGTATGCTTAACCTTTAATTAAGAAACTTTAATGCAACTTGTTTCCCACCTTAAAAAGATGTTTATGATATTTTTTATGGTATTCTTTGATGGTAAGTTTAATGAACGATAATGCATGTCTTCTACTACTCCAAAAGACATACAAGTAGTAGTTAGAATTGTTAATTAAGTATATAAAAACTTATATAAAGACTTATATATAAAGCCTTAATGTTTAAAAACAACTAAACAGGAAAGACTTATAGGTACAAGGTTTTATAGCATGCTAAATGGTGGTAGCAAAGGTGACCCCCGAGGTTTACACAAATGGTTTTACCCAGTTCTTATGCAGCCAATGAGATTGGCCCATTTAAACCGGAAACTGTGGTCTGAATCACGCGTTGTTTACGTGTACTTTACGTGTACTTAACGTGTACTTAACACGTAAAGTACGCGCTAATTTTTCACGCGTACTTTACGTGTAAAGCACACGTTAAGTACACGTAAAGTACGTTTTAAATACACGTGAAATACACGTACTTCACGTGTTAAAATTCATGTGTATTTGAACTATTTGGCCTTCCATAGAGGCGCACCTCAAACGAGCCTATTAGGCTCGTTTGACATGGCCAAATTCTGCGCAGAACGCATCACCGGTGATCACCGCGAGATGCATGCCGGTTAGAAAAGTGTCCAACTTGCGTGCGCCTTGCTCTGATGTCACGCTGACGTGCGCCAAAAAACTCGCGCGACCGCGAGGCGGATGTCTCGGATTGAGCAGTCGGCTGCAGTTGCTCTCCAACGACTGCGCTCACCAAAAGCATGATGGGAAACGACTGGCTGACGACACAGCTCAATGCTTATTGGATGAGACTGAAATTACGCTTCTCTGTCTGCTGTTTTAACTAAAGTTTATACCCGGCTGTATACCTTATTGTATTTTCGTTAATAATTAAAAAAGACATGAAGACCACTACATATTTTTATTTATTTAGATTTACACGCAAACAAAAACAAAACACACCTTTGTAAAAACAAAACGTGACCTATCTAATATAACTAAATGTTACAAATAAATCATTAGGATGTGCATGTGCTGTATTTTATTTCTATCTTGGTTTAAAGTCCTGTTTGTTCATTTTCACTTCTTTGTAGCCTATGTTTGTGTGAATTTTGAATTGTGATTTTTATGCAATATTATTCCATGAAAGTCAGTCCAATACACACATATGCAGACATACAAAGGTAATCAGACTGTTTTGCATTATGCCTCATCTTTGTGTGGTTTCATATGAGGAGTGAAAGGGGTGTACTAAACAACACACACATGTATGCGAAGTCAAAAGTTAGGTTTAATAGACCAAGAACATTTTCACAGTATTTTCTACAGCCTAATAGTTTTTATTCTGGACAAAGTTTTGGGCTGTTTATTTTAGTTTGGCTGGAGTAAAAGCAGTTTATATAGGCCTGATAAGCATGTTAATATAATCAGACCCTTAGGAATTTTTTACATCTGCAGAATAAACCACTGTTGTCCAATGGCTTTCCTCATTTTTCTTTAACATAATTAATGTATAGTTAACACTTTAAATTGCACTTTAGGCTGAATAGTATCTTGCAAAAAACTAGTTAAATATTATGTAAAATATACAATATTGTCATCATGGGAAAGACTAGACAAATGAGTTAAAAACTAAACCTGTTATACAGCATTTTTACATATTTGATGCAATAGCCTACATTTTTTCTTTAAACTTCACAAGAGGGTTATTAATTTTGTCTTCAGTAGTATTTCCCTTTATACCTTCTAATGCCCTCTGAAATTACTATAGAAATGAACCACTTGCTTAATAAAATGCCAAATTCTAAGGACATTTCTAGCAAAACAAACAAACAAACAAACATTTGTCATGACCTGTCACTCAAACGCATCTTACTATAGTAACTTAATTTATAATGTAGCCAAATTAGATTTCTTGAAAGCTTTCTAAGCTGTTTATTTGTTCATTCTTTTAACATTTACCACTGTTGAATATACAGATGTATATTAAATACTGTAGACCCTTTTAAGTAAAGAGCTGTTCATCTTCTGTGATTCTGGCCATCTTCTGATATTTAAATTGCATCTGCTCCCATATTAAAAAATACTGTAGTAACTTATAGGAATACTGTAGTGTTTTTTAACCATATGCATATTATAAAAATAGCCTATTTAAATTATATAGTTGCTATTGTATCACAGCAACTATAAATATAACCAAAAACTGAAAAAAACATGTTCAAGAACACTATAATATTTACTTTTTTTTTTATTATTATTGAACTGAGAATACAAGAACAATATAACAAACACTATAATATTTACTATAAGTTACTAAAGTATGTTTTGAGGTCATTCGTCCGCGACAAAAAACGCGACTGCGATCTCCGCCACTGGTGACGTTTCCAGGCGGCTAAACAGCGAGATTCGGGAAGTGTCCGACTTCTGATGTATTTTTTGAGCCCTCCTCTTACTGCAGCCGCCTGCTCCCGTCTACATTGCAGTCAAGGCGAGGCGCAACTCAAACAAGCCTATTGTTTGCTATGTATATGACGTAAGGTCCTCGTGTCCACTGTGAACCTATCAGGTTTGTCTCGCGTGGTGATGTCACTCAGCGCGCTGTTTAATATCAATGACTGTAAAAAATATGGACGACGCGACAGCCCCTTTTCCCATTAAACGCTTTGAAGGAAAAAAACACCTCGTGACGGGCACAAACTGTCGCAAAACACTGCTGAAATTGGAGCCTGGGCATGCGCGGAAGAACTGGCTGATGGAGCCAGAAGCGGAGCCGCGGAATCAAGCTTCCAACCAAACGCTTGTACATCAAATGAACCACGCCCCCCGAACTTCTCAATTGACTGCCGGTGTCTTCACTATAACAAAGGCTCGCTAATGTAAATATAAGAACTTACATTTAAAAACACATAATAATATATGATTTAAAAACGGTGTTATTTAAGCTGTTATAAATTAATTAAAGCAATCTATGTTATACTGCAGAAAGAAACGATCTTTCATACACTCTAGCCTGATTAAGACTAATATGAGCACAAAAAATATTCTTCTTGTAACAGGGTTGCTGGTATTGTTATCTTCACAGTAGAACTAACACTTGTAAAATATGAACAATAACAAACAACACATACATTTATTATTAATCAACAGGACCCAAAATATACACACCATAGACAGCTATTTACCATGCGGGAAAAATTGTGTGTTTAAAAGATAAATACAGCAAGATTTCTAAATATCAACAGAATATCTACACGTCCCATCCCTGCACTATATAAAATTGTTAAACTTAGCAGTATTAATACATCAACTGATGTCTATCAGCTGCTGAACATCGCTTGTATATCATTTTTTGCCTCTGTTATCATTTGGTTTATTCGATGCCTTCATTATATCTGGCAAAGAGGAATTTACATTTATTTTAATGTTTATTAGGAGTTTTTAAATAAGCCAATGGTAAATGATGTATAGAAATAATATATCACATTTACAGCTCTATTTGTTATATAAGATAATGTTTCTAGAACATTAATATTTTATAACAGCAAACTCAGTAGATTAACTCAATAACATGCAGAAACTCAAAATGGAAGAGACTTTAAGTGATAAATATCTAGGGCAGGCATATTTATGCTACTGTTTATTTTTCCTATGCTATATATATATAAATATATATATATATATATATATATATATATATATGAAGAGTTTCGTTGTGGCCAGAATGTACACAATATAACATTTCATTTTTTATTTATTTATTTATTCTGCAGGGGTACCACTGGCTTTAAGCAGGCTTCACTGTGGCATTTGAAGAAATCTTTTGGATCATCAGTGGGAAAATTAACAATAATCCCTGAATTAACAGGCAGTCCCTGAATGAAAAGGTCGCATTACAACATACCAGCTGAGCTGTCAGAGCAAACTAACTGCTGGATGTTTATTGTTTCAACCATCCTTAAACAGCTTCAGACTAATTGTGAATGGTTATAATACAGATAAGTAAGATTAAGTTAGTTAGATAAACGACTTGGAGCTTGTTACAGAAAGAGTGGAGGCTCCTTCCTTCCACGCAGCTGCTGAAAACCTGTATGATCAGGCGGAGTTGCGATGGCGCAGTTCCGGTTTCACTGAGTCCGCGGACACAAGCTCACCTCTTCCCGTCAAATAAGTTATTATTATTATTATTATTATTATTATTATGCAGCAGATCATTTTAATGCATTGTGCTGTGCTCTACTGTCAGTGTTCTGCGCATTTGGTGTGTGTGAGTTCGCCATGTTTGCTTGGACACAAACAAATCAAGGAATACAGTAGGCTACTTTATTACAGATGTACGAATATGCGTTTGATGATACAATTCCTATAAGTAGGTCCGGATTAACCATTGGGCATTATGGGCACAGGTCGATTTCGGAGTTACACTAAGTGCAAATAGCGCACATCGTTGGAATAAGCTATTTGAGGGAAGTATGACTTGAATGGTTTTCATTTCTGTGCAATGATTCGTGTGTAAATATCTTTATTTATTTTTCATTAATCATTCATAATGGATGATGGAAAGGCCGGGGAGGCCAAAATGAGATTCTTTTATCTGGTTAATCATATTTCCCTTCTCAAGCTTCACGCTTCATAACATTTAGCTAAATTAAAAGGAAAATAGTCAACTATTTGAAGAAATATTGGTTGTATATTGAATACTTCATTTGCACTTTCATTTCATACAAATATAACACGGAAGGATAAAGATTTTATTGACATTGGGATTAATACATTTCTGCACAAAATGTAGACCTACTAAGAAACTAGCTATAATTTAATTAAATGATTTATTATTATTAATAATGATGATGATAAACATAAAATATTCGTTTAAATATACAATGTTTTAAGCAGCAGTTCTACTTTTAAGTAAATCATTTTTATTTATTTATTTATTTTCCCCTCTAGTTTCCCATTTCTAACTTCATGTGCGAGTTAAAAAAAAAACAAATTCAAACCGGTTTTCCTGACAAAAGCTTGACCAAATGACCCAAGCAGGGACCATTAGCATACGAAAAGCGGAATGGGGGTGGGGGACTTATAGCTGCTGTCTAACGACCTGGAAAAACCAAGGCCTCTATCGAACAGTGACTTCGAGTTTTTTAATAATATTAGAGATGTTAGAAATGGGGATCTTTACTGCTCTGCCTCAGTGTTGTAATTGTATGAAATGAAAATGCAAATGAAGCCAATATTATATTTTAAATAGTTGACTATTTTGTGGCGATGCGAGGTTTAACAACCACAGACAGACCACGTGCCTTCTGAGTCCATATATGGAAATTATCAATTGTGAAAAATATATAAAAATGGACTGATAGAGGAACCTAAGAGACGTGAGAGAGTGTGGAAGAGAGACATGGGGAAGAAACGGGAAAGAAGTGAGGAAGTGTTCTGTGGTTGGTTGTTGGCTGGAGGAAGAAGACGGTCTGAGAGGAAGTGAAGGAGGAGCAAGTGTTCCAGAGAGATGCGACTGTGACGATGTGCGTAATATAAAAGAGGATCCAAGTGCAAGTAAAACTCATTTAATGACGAAGTCAATAATTCAGAGTCACACAGAGCGCTCTCAGGAACTCGCAAAGAACTCCCGTCTCACGGGGCAGGTGTATGCAGGTAGGAGTGAAACAAACCGACCACGGTCGCAGATAAACTCCTCACCAGTCCAGAGCAGACAGAGAACATGCACAAACGATAACGAACTGACACGAGACAAGAGACGCGCTGTCCAGATATAGTCGCGATAACTAGTTGCAGCTGTCAGACTAATCAGGACAGCAGCGCTCTACATAGCACGTGACATCACACTGACGTAACAGACACACGAGGGACACCAAAACAAAACAAAACCATGTGACCACGCAGACACTCAGAAGTGCGCACACACCTACAACCGTGACAGCGACTTACCTGAATAGCGGAGTTCACCAATCCACAAAAGTGATCAAAGTGTTCTTTGAAAAATGTACTAATCTGCACTAACAGTTATCTTGCTGGATCGGTTACGGAGGGGTGCCGACTCGTATCTCCAAACATCGACCAGTGTAACTTCCGCAGTTGTTTACCAGAAGATCCTGGGTCTTTGGATGTTTTCTCTGCTGGTAAGAGTGTTACAAATCTGCGACGCACAAAGGTAGTCTTCACAACAAACCATTCTATCCTCCGGTGGCCAAGAAGGTAAGAGCCGAAATCCTTTTGCTATTTCCCACGGACTCCACAGTCACTCGCACAACACACTCAAACTTCCCGGTGTGAGTATATATTTTGATTTCCCCTCTTTGTTTTTTTTATTCCCAATAATACAAATGGGGAGGTAATTTTGTTTTTCTTGTTGACGCTAATTTTATTTTTTGTTTGTTTTTTGCTTTTGATCTGGACTGATAAACTGGATAAACGCCTTTCCATGGTTGTTTGTTTTGGTGTGTGTTTGAATATTATTTTTTTCTTGCAAGTAAAATGAAATAATACTGGGTTTTTCAGTCTTTTTTGTGTTTTGTTGTCTGACAATTTTGTTGCGAAATATAATCGAGTTAAATTGACTATTGGTTTGACGATTTATTTATTTCTTTTTGTGTGTGTGTAACGGATGGTTTTGTCTTATGCTACTAATGCGGAAAATCACCTGGTCAGAGCTTTGGAGGTCAGAGCCAGCAATACTTAAGTTTCTGATCCAGTCAGTGTATGATGTCTTACCGAGCCCAGCTAATCTGCATTGCTGGGGGCTAGTGGAAACACCATCCTGTCCCCTGTGCCCGGCAAGAGGGTCGCTGGAGCACATTTTGAGCTGCTGCCCGAAAGCACTGGGAGAGGGGAGGTACCGATGGCGTCATGACCAGGTGCTGAAGGCAGTAGCTGACACCATCTGCGCCGGAATTCAGCAAAGCAAGCATCAGTCCCTAGTAAGGCCATATATTGTCTTCGTCAGGGCTGGGGAGAAGCCTCAGTCACAGCCAAAGGTCCCAGCTGGTCTGCTATCTATAGCAGGTGACTGGCAGCTGAAGGTGGACCTGGGGAGGCAACTGAAGTTTCCAGTCTACATCACCAGCACAACACTCAGGCCAGATATGGTCCTAATATCAGAGAGTACAAAGCAAGTGGTGCTACTGGAACTCACAGTCCCCTGGGAAGACAGGATTGAGGAAGCTTTTGAGCGGAAAAAGTGGAAATATCAGGAACTGGTGGAGGACTGCAGGCGGAAGGGATGGAGGGCCCGCTGTGAGCCAATTGAGATTGGCTGCAGAGGATTCCCAGGACAGAGCCTGCAGCGATCACTAAGGCTGCTTGGAATTAGAGGTGCTCAAGGAAGGAAAGCCACCAGAAACATCTGTGAGGCAGCGGAGAAAGCCTCCAGGTGGCTGTGGATCAAAAGGGGCGACGTATGGCTTAGTGCGCTGCTTGGACACAAGCCGGGGTCTGATCATCCCCGGCTGGGTCGCTCAGGTGAGGGTGTCTGATGATCTAAGACCCGAAACACCCTGTGACCCTGGGTTCATCACTGAGGATGTGTCCAAGCTGCACCAATGAGGTGTTTCTTATAACTGCTATTTGGGGTAATTGTGCATAATCTACTATATTGTTTTTGACAGGTTTAATTCCTGTCTGGCGCCCGAACAGTTCTTTACTTTAATCTTTGTTGTTGTTTAGTGCAGAAGTTATTAACTATTATTTTTTTTGTTTTTCCGAGTGGTTAAATAGTACGCCTCCGATACTATCAGACCGGGGTTCGGTTCCCGCATCTGCCAAGATTTATTATTTTTTTGTTTACATAAAACATTTTTTTATTTTTTGTTAAATAACTTTATGACTTTTATTGAATTGTGCACTGCCACCGTTACAATTTTTCTTTTCATTTAGCTAAAATGTTATGAAACATGATGCTTGAGGAGGGACATATGATTAACCAGTCAAAATAAGAATCTCCTTTTGGCCTCCCCCTTTTCAATATCTACTATGAATGATTAATGAAAAATAAAAACTTTAAAGATTTGTTTTATTTGAAATAAAACAAAAGTAATAGGGAGAATAAAATATAATTTAATCTACTTGTTTGGAGTGGAAGCCATGATCCGTATAATAAACGGAATGGCTGCAAAACCTTCATTAATAATGTCAGTAATAGCGAAACTGTGCATATTATTCCTTTAAAAAGTATTACTACAGGCGCCACTGCACAAACACACACACCCCGCGTTGAGGGTAAAGTGAGACTCCGCCCACTGCTGCGACTCTAAATGTGCAGATTACAGAGAGCGCAGCACAATCTAAACGAATTAAAACGTAAAGAATGATCGACTGGTAAACGCAGTCGTTTGAGAGCTGCAGCCGACTGCTTAAACCGAGACATCCGCCTCAACGTCGCGAGAGTTTTTTGGCGCACGTCAGCGTGACATCAGAGGTGCATGCAATTCGAACACATTTCCAATGCCGAGTTCAGACTGTATGATTTTCAAAGTAGTCGTGTCACAGATGTTTTCACACTGCATGATTATCTGGGCTAGCGTTTTGTCGCTGCTTTGTTTACACTGCAAGATGGATCGGCGACAGGGAGTTTCACACTGCATGACTTCAAAATAGGAAAAATCGCAGACAACTTTCTTACGTCTCACACCCAAAAACACATAGTATATCTTTTGTTATTAACTACATGACAAGAAAGAAGCCTTTAATGGGGTGGAAAATCACAGAGCTTGATCCACGCTGGCATTTCGCCCTTTGGGTTTTAGGTTTTGAAAAAGGAAAAAAAAAAATAATAATAAAACGAAACTAAATTAAAACACATGAAACACAATAAAACAGGGCAGTTAATTTAAACAGTTGTCAAAAAACATAACATTAATTTGAAGGAGAACACTGAGGCTTTGAAAAAGCAAAAAAATAATAATTTTAATATAATTTATTATTTAATATAATATGATTTTAAAATAATATATATATAATTTCAGCGCATCAACGCTGCGGTTATCTGAATGATTAACTTAAAAAAATACTGGTACTGTATTTGCTAATGCCAAATTAAACGCAAGAAAATGTACTGTAGGCCTATTTTAACGGCTAAAGCATATCGATTGTATTTTGACTTGTAGGCTATAAGTTCATTGCCCTAAAATATGAAAATCTAATCTGAAAACAAGTTATTAAAATAGGTTAAATAAATAAATAAAATGGGTAGGCCTAACCTAATGGCTTGTGGTGGCGTTTTTACAAATGATAGCCTAACATTTGCAATAATGATGGCGAACAATAATGATAATATGTATAATTATATAACAATAATGACAATAATGATAACGAAACTGTGCATATTATTATTCCTTTTTAAATTATTACTACAGGCGCCACTGCACAAAAATTTAACTGAAAATAACTGACCAACAAAACTTATTAAACTATAGACAAACTATATGAAATTCGTTTTTAAAATATATTTTTTTCAAGCTAAAATATATGAATTACATTTTTTTATTTGAGCCCGTCTACTGCTCAACTGTGCGGGTGGATGATTTTCGGTCAGTGCAAAGTGTAAGGATTTCATTAATGCTTTAATGATTGTAGCATATCACAATCTTCTGACAAATTATGTCATAATAAATGCCCTTGAATAATGTAGCCTGTGCATAACCAGTCGGCTAATCATTTAAAGTTGTCACTATTTCACACGCACATACAAAAAAAAAAAAAAAAAAAAAAAAAAACGAAACGAAATTAAAACACATGAAACACACTAAAACTGGGCAGTTAATTTAAACAGTTTTCAAAAAACATAACATCAATTTGAAGGAGAACACTGAAAAAGCAAGCCGATCGCTCCACGGAAAGTATGTTTTTAATTGCTCTGCTGTAATTGTTAATAATCACAAATCTCTGTTAACATTTTAACATAAGTCATTATTTAAAGATTGTGATTTAAACACTTTATTTTATCTTAGACTTTCTGTGCTTTCCTTTTCTCTGTCACTCGCGTAACAATGTTCGTCCTGCACGTAAAGAAACAACAAGGCAATATGTTGATTTACATATATACTGTAGGCTATAGGCTACTGGTATATTATAATTTGTTTTTTTTTTACATATAGTATTGCATTAATTTGCATAGACATAGTTTATTAAGTGAACGCCTTGGTGTGGAGTCATCATGCAAACATTTTAAAAATGGATCTTTTATAAGATCTAATAATAACTTAAATTTTCCAAATGGAAAAAAGTTGGTTTATTGGTTATATATGCTATATGCTTTGCTTTTTTAAATAGCGCATTCCCCAGCCGTACTATGGGATACACACGCTTCGCATGTCTGTTGTTTGGGTGCGAGCTACGGATTCCTGATGACATGCAGACAAATTTACAGCAGGTGTTTAAAATAGTTCTGTTTAAGCTAGCCTACATATTATGACTTTAATTAAAAATTATTTTTAGAATCTATTCGATTTGAATTTCGTACCTGTCCGTGTTCTGTTGCTTATGCAGGCTTAAATTACATAAATTGATTTGTAAGTTAATTTTTTTTTGTTTCATAGATTTAGTAGAACTATTTCAGAAACGAATTATTCCATTTCATAATTAATTATTAAAGTATAACATTAATTAAAACAAGTATATGCATTAATAAGACGTGGTCGTGGAAGCGAATTTGTTATTCGAATTATGCTCAGAGCTCCATAGTTTAAAATATGGCAACAGTCAATTAAACTATAGTATAACACACACTGTCTAAATAAATAGGCTATAAAATACACAGTTGATGTAGGCCTATTAAATATTATTAAAGATTTTAGTAGCCATATCTGTACGCATGCATGCGCAATGTGATGTGGATATGCGCCCGCATACACCCTTGTGTTCGAACGCATGTCTTACATCATGCTGGCACCCCTAAGCTCACTTTCTAGCAGGAGTCTTCACCGCCCAATACCTTCTCCCCAACTCCTGCTAGAGCTAGCCTTGATAGCTCAACTGCCCGAGCTGTGACTTCGAGCTTCAAGTCACGTCACTGCCCCTCCCAAGCCCTAGAATTACCTACTTTATAATATGTATAAATCTATATATCCTTATTGATATACATTTATATACATCTCCATTTTTTCTTCCTTCTCTACCACTATATTCAGCAGCCGGATATAGCACCTTCTTGCCTTTGGGGGGCGTTCTCTGAATATACAGCTGCTGTCCCAAGCTAAATAGCATTTTGGGGGGCACTCGAGAAACACCTGATCTCGTATCCCTCCTAATGCTCATTGACCAGGCGGGAACCTTGGGCTCATCTATCTCCGAGCTCAGGGTTCTCTCCCAGGACAGCACGCCAAACCTGCTATCATAGTCGAGCATTATCTAAGTGTGGACTCTTGAAATATATTTATTCCATGGTCTGTTGAAATTCTTGATTCTGATTGGCTGGAGGGTGTGCATTATATTCATTGAAACGCACAGGTAGTTCCAGTCAGTTTTGATCACAGTTCGAAGTAAATGCGCTTCTCCCAAATGTTTATAGTTACCATAGCAACTAGCATGAACTGCGCATGAAACCAATGAGGGCTGTTAATGGCGGATGGGAGATTCGCGAAATTAGGAAAATACTCATCAACTATGCCATAAAATCAAGTTTCAAGAGTTTTTCAAGTGAGAATGTAGTTATTTTAAAGGCAAATCGGCAGTTTGTGTGTACGGATAGCGCGTCTTTAAAAATGTTGGACGCTCCAGACGGTCAGCGGCAGCTCCGCCAAAGGCTCCCCCGCTAAGCGAAGCTTTATGTTGCTCAGACCATCTTAAGACCCAGCACTGGATCTAATCTCTTGCATCTCTGTCGTTTAAAAGTGGTATATAATTAATGGTTGGTGTATCTAACGGTCATTCTTTGGACTTTATAACCTATTACTTGGTCTCAGGTTTATTTTTTTGGAAGATCGTAAAGTTTCATCATTTATGACTGTAAATGACCTCCTTCTCTCGTCTGACCGTGGTTGCATTTCTCTCTTAGTGCTATTGGACCTCAGTGCTGCATTTGATACAATCGATCATAATATTCTCCTTGATAGGCTTGAAAATTATGTTGGTATTACAGGAACTGCATTGGCCTGGTTCAGGTCTTATCTATATGAACGTTATCAATTTGTATCAGTTAATGAAGTGACATCATACAGATCAGAAGTACACTGTGGGGTATCACAAGGCTCAGTTCTTGGTCCCTTACTTTTCAAACTATATATGCTACCGCTAGGTGATATCATCAAAAAACATGGAGTTAGCTTCCACTGTTATGCTGATGATGCACAACTTTATATCTCCTCTCAACCTGGTAATTTGTTTGAATTTATTAAACTAACAGATTGTATAGCTGATATAAAAAATTGGATGAGTAATAACTTCTTATTACTAAATTCGATAAAACTGATGTCTTGCTTATTGGTCCCAAAAACCTCACACGCAAAAACCTAGAACACTGTCTAACCCTTGATGGATTCTTAGTTCAGTCCTCATCTTCAGTCAAAAATTTGGGGGTGATTTTTGATAGCAGATTACAAGCATCTGTAAAACTGCTTTTTTTCATCTAAAAATATTGCTAAACTTCGACATATGCTATCAATGTCTGATGCGGAAAAGCTCATTCATGCTTTCATGACGTCTCGATTAGATTATTGTAATGCATTACTAGGTGGCTGCCCTGTTGGCCTAATTAACAAACTTTAGCTACTTCAAAATGCAGCTGCTAGAGTGCTTTCTAGAACAAAGAAATATGCTCATATTACTCCAGTTCTTTTAGCATTGCATTGGCTCCCTATTAAATATCGTATACATTTTAAAATCTTACTGACTACCTACAGGGGCGCCACGGTGGCGCGTGAGTAGCACGTTCGCCTCACAGCAAGAAGGTCGCTGGTTCGATCCCCGGTTGGGGCAGGTCCCGGTTGGGCCAGTTGGCATTTCTGTGTGGAGTTTGCATGTTCTCCCCGTGGTTGCGTGGGTTTCCTCCGGGTGCTCCGGTTTCCCCCACAGTCCAAAGACATGTGGTACAGGTGAATTGGGTAAGCTAAATTGTCCATAGTGTATGTGTGCGAATGAGGATGTATGGATGTGTTTCCCAGAGATGGGTTGTGGCTGGAAGGGCATCCGCTGCGTAAAACAAATGCCGGATAAGTTGGCGGTTTATTCCGCTGTGGCGACCCCGGATTAATAAAGGGACTAAGCCGAAAAGAAAATGAATGAATGACTACCTACACTGTAAACCCCAATGCTGTACTAATTAATTGAATTGAGTTCTATTAACTTAAATCATTACAATTCGTTTTTCTTAATTAAACTTGATGAGTATTTACAACTTTTTCTTATTTTTGAGTTTGTAGAAATTAAATCTTTCAAGTTAGGTGAACAATTTTGCCAATTTAATTTAGACAAAATGTCTCTTTAAAGTTTTACTAACTCAAAATCTTTTAGCCCAGTGATTTTGCATCTGACGTCATCCAGGTTCACGCACATGCTCATTCATTTGTTTTTCTCAAGATGGCGGATCGGCCTCGCTTTACACTACAGTAAGTGAAATATTTACAAATCCAAGGAATATTAAATTAATGTTTTAATCAATATAATCACAGTAACAGTTAATTGTAATGTAGAGTTGGTCAGAATGCGTTTACATGTGTTGCATTACAGAAAACGCATGTGTTGCATTACAGAAAAAGCTCCACTTGTTGCTAACTAACGTTATTGTTTAAAACGTTAGATACCTTAGCATTATGGAAGCATATGAGTAGCATAATTCATTTTTAAATGTAATATGCAAAATGTTTAATGGCAATGTATTTCTGTATTTCTATTTGCATTTTCCAAGACCTATGTGCAATGTTTGGTGCAGAATGCAAATGAAAATTCAATTAAATCATTTGAATTTCTCATTTCAAGCACAGTTTTATAATGTAAATGGTATCCACATTTGAATGCTTTATAAGTAGCAAAATTAAATTGAAAATGCAATACACAAACTGAATTTGATGTGTATAAAGTACAAGCAGAAACTGTAGCAAAATAATCATTTAAAATGATATCTGTCCTAAATGCATTTACATTCACGTTTAGGAAACGCAGGGTTACATTTTCAGCATAACACAGTGGGATGTTTGTAGCAAAATTCAATTTGAAATGTAATACACAAAACGATAATGCAATATGTTAAATGGCAGTGTATTTTTAATGTATTACAAGGCCTATGTGAAATGTTTGCAGCAAAATGAAAATGAAAAAAAAAAATTCATTTAATACATCGCGACGAATGAAAGGCGATGTGAAATGGAAAATGCATTCCGCTGGCCAAGCCCACATACGGCCGCCGTTGCTGCAAGGCGGGGCTGCAGCGAGGACTATTTGGGACATTTGGCAGCATAAACATGGCAAATCTGTTTCTCAGCTGCTTCGCAAAACTGCACAAACCCTTAAATGGGAAATACGTTAGAAAACCAATGGCTCTCCTAGCTCAGTAAAGGTTTTAGGTTTGATATTCGCCAGACATTGGCGCACGCAGTTTTAGGGATCATCTGCGAATTACATTGACATAACCAAAACGCACAGTAACACAAAGAATTTTGTTTTCTAAAAGATTAGTTATTGGTTAGAGGCCAGACTGATTTACTACAGATAGCAAGAATACTATACCTCTAACTTTACTGTACATTCAAAGCAGAATGAGGCAATATCTCTTGTCCTAATACAGTACACATCAGTTATAGCACCTAAATGCTATTTTTTTTCACATTTCCTCTTTATGTATACACTGCACAAATATATAGGAAAAGATAATTACATTATTTCACCTACATGTAAGCTTTTCGTTCTAATGTGCAATCACCTTCCTAGGGACTAAACTGACTAACTACAGGAGGGATTTTCCCAATATTTCTATTAATGTATGTACAGTACACGTAAAACCATAGAGATATATTTACAGTGATTCACCCTACTGTATTTTTTTCTTCTTTGTGTTACTGTGCGTTTTGGTTCTGTCGATGTAATTCGCAGATGATCCCTAAAACTGTTTTGGGTGTTAACGTTAGATATCATGCAATTGTAACATGCTAATCTTTTTAATTCTAATCGACAAAATTTAAGGCATAAATGTTCTGCAGGGCTTTGAAATCAGCAAATGTAATATTTACCACTTCCACTCTCAGCTAAATGACACTGTAACTTTGTGTACATACAGAATTGAAGGTCGTTTGTTGCTGACAACAAAGAGGTTTTTACCAGTTACACAAAAGGCATGTAAAAGGTGGGTAAAATATTCATTTTGACTATGCCTGGCATATGCAGTTAAAATATTTCAGTATCATTTGCAATGACATTGCTTGTTTTGAAGCAAGGAAATTGAAACTTCAGCTGATTTCAACATTTAATCTGATCAACACCTGGTTTTTATCTGAGGTAAAAAAAATTATTTATAAGTCAGTGAAAATAATATTAATTAATTGTTTTGTGGTGTGTTTTTGTTTTTTAACTGTTTGCAGGGTACCAACATGTTACAAAGGAGAATTTTCCCCACAAATTCTATGCACAACTGGACCACCACCTATTTCGTTTGATGACAATTTTAAGGCAAACAGCATTCAATACTAGCAAGACAGCAGATACCCTGGCTCATCTTTTGAAAGTGGATGATGAGCAGGTATATTTGGGGTCATGTGTTAAAGTATTTATTAAAATATTAGATTTTTATTTTTTCTTGATTTTCATCTTTGCAGGAACTGCATGATGTCAGCTCATAACAGACTACTGCTATCACAGGTCTTTCGGTCTTGCTGCGTGAGCGTGACCTGGGATTCTTTTAGACTATCCTTGTAAGTCTTCATTCATTGTTTTTTTTTTTTTTTTTTTACAATTGATGAATCATGCAATATTGGTTCAGTCATATTGATGATGTCCTAACATTAATATCTTTGAATTATATTTTTAGATTAATAATGCTGAAGTGCTGACTGAGGATACTCTATTGGCCCTGCATTCACTGAGGGTCTCTGTTGTTCTGAAGAATAAATTGGACACCACCCACAGCACACTTCCAGGCCTTTCCTGTCTTGTTTGGATTAATGTATTGTGGCGGCTCGCCCAATGAGACATCAGCGTCCTCCTGGGAGCAGCGCACAGACACCACCTGCACCCAATTACGCCGATCGCTAACACCTGAAGCTGATGAAGGAGAGACGCATAAAAGCCAGCATGCGGTTCAGATCAGGGAGAAGCCTCTCCGCTTGTTATGAAGCTAACGTCTCTCTCTCTCTCC
>CAIGQQ010026805.1:0-22380 GCA_903798035.1 Danio albolineatus
ACACACAGCAGAGTGTTTGTGTGTGTGAGAGACTGATGTAGAGAGATAAAGCTCCTCAAGCTTGTGTTGCTCAATCGCTCTTCACTGATGAACGTGTTTGAGGAGTTCGAGATGAGATGTCCAGACAGATACCACTCCACTACAGGAGAGGGATTCCCATCAACCTCACAGAAACACACAGTAACATTTCCAGTGTTACAGCTGGAGTTTGAGATCTGAGGAGCATCTGAAAAAGAGAGAGAATGATGTTAAACCTATAGATTTATAAGTGTCTTATGGAGGAGAAGAGAACAGATGGCAGTAAAAATCCTACACTGCACATGTAATGTGATCCTGCTGTGAGATATTCTGTTGTTGTCTTGCAGCTGGTAGCTTATAGAGCAGGTGAAAGTGACTCTGTGGTGTCGCCGAGTAGCAGTGAAGTTCAGATCAGAGATGATGAGCTCCTGTAGTTCGAGGGGAAGGGGATTGAAGGGGATTCTGGCAGTGGAGCTCCATGTAAGAGTTGCTGGAGAGGAAGAGCAGAAAGTCTCGGCAAAGCAGTGCAGACTCACAGATCTGCCCTCCAACACCTCCGGCTGATCCTGCAGCTCCTGCTCATCCTCATACAGCACAATTTGGGGAGAATCTATAAACAAACACAGATTAATTTATAATAGACATGAAATAAACATAATGAAACAACTGTTGTTTTACTGGTAAAATATAGTACTGTATTTATCAGAAAAATACCTACTGTAGGTTTTCATAACATAAATTTTAGAAAATGAGACTACTACAAGATCACAATTAACACTAATATTAACCAGTCATGATGTCACTCACCGATCACATCTACTGAAACATTGGTTTTTGCAAAGGTCCATTTCAGTTCACCTTCACCCTCAATCCTGAAGAAATACTGCCCACTGTGATTCGAACTGACATCATAAAAGACAGTGGTACAGTCTTTATCTTTCAATTGTCCAGTTATATTCCCTTTAATAAAAAGGTTCTGCATTGATTCACTGGAGTTAAACACTGGACTGGTGTTCACATCATGTTTGTCTTTATACCAGGCTCCAGCAGCTCTCTCAGTGAGGTTGTCATCATATGTTTCATTAATGTCAAATCTGCACTTTATAATCACACAGGATCCACTGAGAGCTCGAATCTTCTCTGGCAAACTGATGTTGAAATCTCTACAGCAAACACCTACAACACATATGATGAGAAGATTTCAAATTTAAGCAGAAATAAACACTGTAGCTTTAAAAACACACAGAAAAGAACATTAACAGTGAAATATACCTTAAGCACAATGTCACTAATACTTGTGTGAATCACTACACTGTTAAAAGTGATTTTACTTAAGTCAATGGGTTACTGATTTTTTAAAAGTAAAATCAACTTGTTGCATTTAAAGTCCACATGAACCGAAAGCTGTGGCTATTTTAATTTTCGTATTGTGATGCAGTTCCTAGAGAAACAGAATTTTAAATGAGAAAACAGTGGGTATGACTGCTTTTTTTGTAAAAAGTTATTACAACCCAAACACCTCCCTCTAGTTGGAGGGGCTCAGTTAAGTATGTAAACCATGCCCAATACCTCAGACAGACCTAATCCGAGCATTTACAAACAAGGAAGTGCAGCTTCAGATTTAAATTTTAGATTACAATGGCAAACATTTATTTTTTCCTTAATGACATGGACAGATAAATTGTTCACCACAAAACTGGCAATGTGAGCATACAAAATCATATGCTTAGTTTGGAATTCATCTGTACTTTAAGGCAACGGGTTTACTAACTTTTTTAAAGTAACTAATTGCTTTTTAGTGTATATGAGTAGTCAATAAAAACTTTAATGTATGACACCATACACTTTATTGTAGTCGGATAAACACCTCAATTGTCACCATATTTTCTGAATATTGCTGGTTACTGACACTCATCGAGTATTTTCTGAAAAACATACCATGGAAAAAAAAACATGCCATTGAAGTCATAGATCGGTACCAGCTAACAACATTTTTCAAAATCTTTTCTTTCATGTTTAACAGAGGAAGAATCTCAAATAGGTTTGCGTAAACTAAGGTGATGAGTAAATGTAGGCAGATTTGTCATTTATAATATATGCCTTTAAAAATTAAACATTTAAAGTTACAATTCCAAGCCACAATAACCTTACACCTAAACATCTTAAAAAAATTTTTTTTTAAGTTTTTATGTCATGACTTTAGATCGAAGAATTTCTGTACTGATTTAAGACCTTTTACAAATCTAAAACTCATACAAACCCTGATTTAACACTAATAGTTAATTGTAATTAGTAGTAATTAGCAGCACTAACAAGTAACATACTTTGCAAGAGAAAACAGAGGATAATGGTTTTCTCAGCAGTGTCCATCTCTTCATTAGCAGTCACTCAACCCTGTGGAGAAACAGACTTGTAATTTCATATGTATAGGTAACAATATTGTATTAGATAATGTTAATTAACGTGGTAGTCAACATGATTTAATGATGAACAACACGTTAAGCATTACTTAACCTTTGCAAATCTGAACTAAACATATTCATGTGTGAGATAAGGCATTAGTTAATATGAACTAATGGTGAACAATGACTTCGTTGTACATAATCTTTGTTAATGATGTATCAAATATCCTGACCTACAATGAACAACACATTTATTAAAATTAAATCTTTGCTAATGTAATCTTGCAAATATAGTAATGTGTTAGATAATGCATTAATTAACAAAAACAAATAATGAAAAACGAATCAGGTTCAGCACTACACAATCTTTGTTCATTTTAACTTACTAATTCTGATCAAAGTTGCGACAAAGGAGATCTAAACACTGTTTTAGAGTTTTAAAGGGGAAACCTCATATTCAAATTGCTTGTTATTCATGTTTGTGGACTCTTTACTAACATGATTTATCATTAACAAAGCATTTGTGAAGGGAATTATGAACCTTATTGTAAAGTGTACACTATTTTGTACAACATTAAGTTAACTGTACAAATATTATCTAATGTGAGACTTTACTAACATGACTTAAACCAATACGAATATTAACATTGTTCATTACAAAGCAGTGATTTTAAAAACCTTCATCAACCCTTATTATAAGAACTTTTATTACATTGCACAACAGTGATAAATTTGCTAGTCTTTACTATGTTAAAACATAAAAAACACAAAAAATAAATAAAATATAAAAAAAATCTAATTAAAATGAAGAACAAGCACTACTAGTGACAAACCATGTTAGAAGTGCTAAGAAATGTATTATACACATAATAGATATTTTTGGACTAGTGTACAATTGGTTCCTAATGCCCTTTCTAATCCATTACCATATACTGTACATTAGTGTATGTGTAAGTAAACATTAACAATTAAAGCTGTTCAGAGATGCATTAAACAAAGCTAGTAAACATTAACAAAGGTTAAGTAATGCTTAACAGATGGTGTTCATCATTAATTCATGGTCAAAAATACACACTTAATGTAAAGATTTACCAACATATAAACTACATGAGAATCATACATTGAGTTTAATATGTAACATATGCCATATTTATGAATTCATTAAAAATGTCCAACATACTGAATATTCTTACTTACCAGAAATGATAAAAGAGTCAAAGTTAGTTGCCAATATCTTTTTGTCATGTTTTAATGCAATATTTGTCAATGACAAGCACTGCCCTGCTGCTGATGTGAGAATGAGCAGGACAGAGAAACAAACCCTAAATACTGACTCTACTTCCTGTGTCTACATCAACAGTGTTTAGAAAGCAAAATGCAAACATATTTGTGCAATAATTTACACACTGCATTCAGAAAATTTAAGAAGTTTAATTTCGTATCTCCCATTTATTCCCCCATTGAATTAACCAAAAATGGACATAGTTTAAGAATCAGCATGAAGTGGTTTTGGACAGAAAAGAAAATTTGGACAGAAAAGAATTTGTAATTTTGTTTCTGTCAGCAGTACTGCTATCAAAGACTGACACACAGCACACAGTCTGGACTTGTGTTAACATATGCTTCTGTTCTGGGCAAAAACTCTTTTAAGTGATAATTAAGAAGGGGAAAAAAGTTGCAGTATGACCTCACATGAACAGAATCAAATCAACATTAATGATATCTGAAATCCATCAGTGTTCTTCATTACAGTGACATTAATATAAAAGCTGACTGTGGACTAGAGGATGAAGCTGTGGGATTAATAGAAGGCTGCTGTGAACAGGCATTGTTTTCTTGATGTGGATCAGTTGAGCTTGACTAACATGATCTGCCAGAACTGATGCTAAACCACATTTAAAACATTAATTAGATACAAAATGACAAACCTGCAAACAAAAAATAAAAGAGTTTTTCTCAGGACTGACTTCTCTATTCTGTGGATTATTATTTGCTAAGCTAGTGTAGGTTAAAGTGGTTATACATGTGTAAAGTCACTTCCTCCCTAATACACGAAGAAAACACAGCATTTTGAACAACATGCATTTTTAGCACTTCAAATTATGACAAGTTACTATTCAAGAGATATTAGATGCTTTAAATGCTTTTCCTAAAGGGAAGGCTCCCGGACCTGATGGCTTTTGCATTGAATTTTATAAAAGATATGCAGTAAAGATTGCACCTCTTATGTTACGAATGTTTAATCATTCTCTTTCTGAGCAGAAATTTCCACCATCTCTCTATTTCGCTAACATTTCTTTACTTCTTAAAAAGGGCAAGGATGAGACTAATGTGTCGTCTTTTCGCCTTTTTGCTCTTCTTAATACTGATTTAAAAGTGTTCACCAAGATTTTAGCAACTAGATTAAACAAATGTATCTCAACTATTATTCACCCAGATCAAGTCGGCTTTGTCCCCAATAGATTCTCCTTCTTCAGTGTCAGACGTCTTCTAAATTTAATCTATTCTAAGCAAAAATCTAATTCTAAGTTGGCAATTGTTGCATTAGACGCAGAAAAGGCTTTTGATCTAGTTGAATGGAAGTATATTCTAGCCACTATCAAAGAATTTAATTTAGGAGATAGGTTTTCATCTTGGGTCAGTATGTTACATCATAACCCATGTGCATCTGTTTTAACCAATTTTGACAGATCACCACAATTTGAGTTACATAGGGGCACACGTCAGGGGTGTCCACTTTCACCCCTGTTGTTTGCCATAGCCATAGAACCTCTAGCAATTGCTATTAGACATCACCCACAGATTTCGCCCTTACGCATAGGTCAGGTAGATCATGTTATATCTCTTTACGCTGATGATATTCTTTTGTATCTTTCAGATCCGGTGCATTCTGTTCCTCCCTTATTGGAGTTATTAAACTTTTTTAGTGATATTTCAGGTTATTCTGTTAATTGGCAAAAAAGTGAATTCATGCCCATTAGCCGACATATAGATCCAGTGTTCTTGCAGAGTTTGCCATTTAAACTGGCTGCAGATAAGATAATGTATCTTGGTGTAGTTGTTCCTAAGAATTCAAAGGATTTAGTTCAATTAAATTTCTTTAGGTTATTAGACAATTTGAAGCAGGACATAGAGAGATGGAGATCACTTCCCATATCAATGATCGGCCGCATCAACGCAATTAAAATGGTGAGCCTCCCTAGATTTTTATATATTTTTCAAAACGTACCTGTTCTTCTACCCAAATCATTCTTTAAATCTATTGATTCCATAATAATGCCTTTTATATGGGGTTTTAAAAGTGCTCGTATATCCAAGATTCACTTGTCAAAACCTAAGCATTTAGGAGGTCTGGGTTTACCTAACTTTCGTTATTACTACTGGGCAGCGAATTGCAGGATTTTAATGTATTGGCGGAATTCTTTTCCAAGCCTCATTCGAGTGGACACTCCTGCTTGGTTAGCGATAGAACAAAGTGCTTTCCATTCTTCTCTTTCTGCTTTACTCTTTTCAGCACCCCTCCTTAACAAAGAGATTCCTAAAAGTAATTTAATTCTTAATAACTCTATCAAAATATGGTATCAAATTAGAAAATTAAACAAATTACCAAATACCTCCCCGCTTACTCCTATTTGTTACAATCATGCATTTAAACCCTCTCTTACAGATAAAGTTTTTGAGCAATGGATAGACAAAGGAGTTTCCAGTGTTAAAGATTTATACATTAATAATATTTTTGCCTCCTTTTCACAACTTTCTGAGAAATTCAAGCTCCCCCTTCTCATTTTTTTAGGTACCTTCAGGTCAGAAACTATGTGCGTCTAAATATTCCAGATTTTAATGTTTTGTCTTTAGAAGGTGAATTATTTGATTTACTCTTAAAATCTCCAAATGCTAGCGGCCTAATATCTTTATTTGTTAATGCTTTAAAAAACAAAACAGATTTTTCTTCCCTTCATTTGAAAGTCGCCTGGGAAGAAGACCTAGGGATTTTAATTTCTGAGACTGATTGGGATTAGTGCCTTTTATCTGTTTTTTCATGTTCAATAAATTCTAGACACAACCTTATTCAGAACAAAGTATTACACAGACTTCACTATTCTAAAACTAAGCTTAATCAATTCTACCCCTCGATTTCTCCCACATGTGACAAGTGTAAAGCTGCTAATGGTACCTTAGCACATCTTTTTTGGTCCTGTATTAAAATTCAGATCTTTTGGTCAGAAATATTTCAGTTTTTTGCTAAAGTTTACGACTGTGTTCTACTCCCTGACCCAATGGTAGCAATTTTTGGCTGGTCAGACTATCTGGAAACTCTTAACCGAAACATACGGTTACCTGTTCAGTATGGCATGATCATAGCTAAAAAAATTATTCTTTGTTTCTGGAAGAAAAATGTCAGGCCTCTTTTTTCTGACTGGCTTCTTGGACTCACCTCCACTTTACCTTTGGAAAGAATTAGATATACCACTTCTGGGAACTCTGCTAAATTTGATAAAATGTGGGATCCTGTCTTTTTTTTTCTAAAGCACCATAAAGACTAATAATGTTGTTTAATTTCTGTAAGTTTTACAGAAGTTTTATTTTTTTTATTTTTTTATTTAAGTTTTATTTTTTTTCTCTCTCTCTTTACATCCATTGCTGTGTCTTTTTGTAGACCATATATGTCTTGTATGTCGCCATTTTGTCTTTTTTCATACTTTATTTAAAATTTTGCACAGATTATTGTATCATGATGGGTTTGTCTGTCTGTTCTTTGTTTTTCTATGTCTGCAAAAATTACAATAAAAAAAATATTCAAAAAAAAAAATTATGACAAGTTTATTATGACAAGTTTATTTTGTCATTTTTTGTTTATTTTAGAACAGTTTATTTTGAATAATATATTTGCAGTTTTTTTTTAATTGCTTGAAAAAAAAAGGAAAGAAAATATATTTTTTTAAGTGTTTGTGTTTCCTGGAGAGCTTTCAGAACCTTTATGGAATTATAGTGATTACTGTACATAGTCTGACAACTTAGTTATTTTGCAGTATTTGTTTTGCATGGGAATGACTCATCAGTAATCGATGTCATACAAACATGTCGGTTTAATTGTTAAAATTAGATGTGAAACCTCACCTTGTAAGAGGGAAAACAGGATGATTTTCTATTTAGTTTCCAATTCTTCATTCACATCAGCTCTGTCCTGTAGGAAAACCCAAATGTATTTACATCCATAAATTGTTACAGTATTAAACAGACTTTAATCAAGTGCAAGTTCACCATCAACAAACTGATCAGCACCTCTAAAGAAATGTGTACAGGAAAATAAAAGAAGTGTGAGACTCACCAGAAGTGAAAAGTGTAAAAAAAAAAGAGGTTGCTTCCTGATTCTCTGGTCTCGATTGAAGCCTGGCACCAGTTTATCAGAAAACGGAAACAGCTTTATTCATAAAAGTTTTATGCAATAGTCCAGTTTGGTGAATAAATCTAATTTGCATCTTTGAAAGCAAATAGTTATTGGTTTGTACCTGTTTAAGAAGTATAACATGGAATGTGATTTATCTGTTGTCATCAGCCAAATTACTGTAAAATATTGATATTCAGTCTGATAGCTATAGATTAGCGATATGGTATAGTAAGAGACATGAAACAGGGTTTTTAATTAATCATTTATGTTTATTATTTTTTCCTATACACCCATTATAAATTAGCTCTAAAAGCAACCTTGATTATTAAGTTTTGGCTCATATTTTCAGTCTAAAAAAAGAAGAATGTGCAAAAAAAGTAACATTTTATTTGTACATTTTGCAAGAGGCCAGGTTTTGTTCCAAATACAGTAAGAACAGATTGCATAGCTTGTTGTGTAGTGTATTGTAAAATACAATGAAATTTGCTCTTTTTGTCTCATGGTTGGTTTTTGGGCAAGTGTTTTGTTTTTTCTGACATGCAATGTGATTTATTTTCAACTGATCGTTGTGTTGAGACGATATAAATGTTTAAAAAAATACTTAAATTACTTAACATTGTTCATATGTTCAACCTACTTATCATTTTTCATAAACTTCTCTTGGAGTATTTACAATATTTGAGCGTAGCAATAAAAAAAAGAGAATACATACAAAGAACTGAAAGCTATTTATTGCTGTCACACTCAAGCTACACATTTTCCTTATAATAGAAAGATTTTTTTTTACAGTGTGTTGAATATAATATGTACATCTGGTTATGTGAGACTAAAAATTAAATCAATTTGTTTCTTTGCATGATATATTGACTTCACAGTACAGAATATCTCTTTCATACATGTGAATGCTACATCCTTTGATTGATTACTGTACATATTTATGAGATCTTTAAATAAAAATCAGTTTACACGCTTTACAAAGACAACCTAAGTTGGGGATTGTCACAAGTTTCATTGCAAGATGTGTTCGGATTTGCAAATAATGCATAAAATGTATTATAGATTTATATATTTACACTGTGACATACTGTATAGAGATCAATGAGAAAGAAAAAAGGCCTGAACATTGTGGAATATTCAAGGCCAAAACTCTTAAGCATTTAATAGAATATCAATGTTTTCCTACTCAAACACAGTAATGTGTTTTCTATGGACTATGTTTATGAACCTTTGCATAAAGCTGATTGTCTTTTTCAAACAGCTCATTTGCTCTCACAATCACCTGTGCTTCTGTTGATTTTGAAGACTCTCTCACTGAACTCTTTGCTTTTGCTGCTCTTCTAGAACCATGCTTGACCATTGCATATTCAGCATAAAGACAAGAGATGATCTCCGCCTCCTGTGACCTCGATTTAGAGTTTGAGAAGTCAATGGAGGAATAAATGATGGACTCTTCATTTGCTGTAGTGGCTCCAGCAGATGACATCATGACGTTATTTAAATAAACAGAGTCATCTTGATTCTTCTATGGAAGAGCAGAAGGGATTGACAGGGTTGAATCAATGCTTCAAAACTTTAGTGTGTCTATTAAAAACTGTTCAGCAATCATGTAGTGTATAAAAAATAATGTATTAAGGTTTATTTGCAACTTCAACTTTTTTTTTTATATATGTTTTATTTCTGAATTGTGTGTTTGTGTGCTTTTATGTGTCTGTTGTAACTCACTTTATCAATATTTTCACCACTTTTCTTAGCATCTTCTTCCTGGTTAGTTGGACGAAGCTTCTCATTGTTTTTTCTAATGAAAAAATACATACATGTTAAAATAGTTCATATTTTATTCAAGTAAAACCAATGAGGGAAAAAGTCACTCATAAAAATACAAGAACAGGTGACGTCTTTGCATGTGATGCATATTACAAAACAACTAGCAACTGCTTTTTTTTTATGAGGTAATTTCCCTTCAAGTCATAGATCACACTCTAAAACAGCAACATGTCAACTACAGTATGTGATACCATTCTTTATAAATATCTATAGCAGTGGAAGTAAAGGTATTAACAGAAATACACCATAAGGCTATGAAAATCTAAGCAGAAGGAATAAGTATACAATATTAATGTGTAATTTAAATATCAATTCAAATAAAATAATTTACTAACCAAAGCATCTATTATGGTGTGTTTCATAATATAAAGTCATAATTATCTTAATTACAAGATTGTTTTTTTTTTTTTTTAACCTTTTATTCTTGCTCGTTCTACATTAAGTTATGAATACACTGATGATGCAAGACTGTCTGCATAAGCAAGGACATTGTGTGTAATATTCTCATTGACATGAATGCACTTACCGGACACATGTATATGTAATGGCACACAACATCACAATCACCAAAGCCCCAGCAGCAGCTCCAATCAGAATAAATACTAGATTTAAAACTAGAATGAAAAAAATGAGTGTTTGAATTCACCGATTTAATTACTCGAGTGCTGGACAGTCATGAAGTCAAACATAGTTTACCAAAATATTCATTTTCTATCATAATTTACTCACAGTGAAAACACTTAACAAGTCAAGAGTTACAATCTTATGTCAAGCCAAAATATATTTTCTTGATCTTGTTTAATAAGACAATACTATGCAACATGTTACTGTGTATAAAACTATTGTGATTGCTTTATTTGTATTTTTTCCTATATAGTGAAGCTTAAAGTTCTGTATTTTACCTAAATTAAGTTTTTTACAAATTTTGCTGAACTACACCCTAAAAAGATAATTTAAGAGCTTTATGTTTTTTGTTTAGTTATTACCTTTTTAAAGTTTGCCTATTAAAAAGGCTCAATAATCACACTTTATTTTTGTTTTAGCTGAAGTAACTCGTTTAATGTTTGCTCATTAAAAATGCTCAATCACACTTATACTTGTTCTTTAGTGACAAAATACATCCTAGTTTTGTTGCAGTAATCTTCAGTACATTTTGAGAAGCAACAAGTAATAATTCTGCACTGTAACTACTGTTGCATCTCAATTTGAACAAAGCAATTGTGGACAATGTGCTTCTATGTGTGATCTTGTTAAAATTAAAATTGTTAAAAATGTTTTAGCTCATTTTAAGACAGAATATATAATGACATTTCTTAAACTAAGAGGGATTCTCCTGTTTAACTCTAGAATTAAGACCTTTTCACGCAAAATAAGAAAATCATACAGTTTAAAAAGCTATTAACATATTATTATAATACTATACTATATACTATAAATGATTATGATATTAACTATGATTTTAAGACATTGTTTTTACTAAAGCCTAGATACATTTTCTTACTTAAAAAATCTTACCAAGCATAATTATCTTTCTGCATTGGCAGATAATTTGACTTTTTTTTTATTTGTATCTGTTTAAATCATTCATTTATTTCTCATATTTCTCATGTTTTTTTGTTTTGTTTTTTGCAATGCAGCCTGATATCATTTTTAAGTCTGTACAGATTTCTTTCTTCTGTAAAAAAAAAAAAACATAACCATTTTGACAAATGTTGGAAAACAATAATAAAACAGCGATAATAGCCACTGACTCGAAGAAGAAAAATAAATGAATAAATAAAAAACACTATGCCATTCAGTGGTGAATGTCAACTGTCTGATTGTGTATCTGATGAAAGAAACTCAAGAATTGATTACATTTTTCATTTTTGTGTGACCTGTTAAACAACTTATTAATCATGACTGAAAAGTGCAGAGAACACTGTGGGAAAATATTAATAATAGCATTAGCATAGCAACTTAAAGACGCATGATTTATGACATTTCCAGATTATTTCATTTTATTCTTAATAAATTATTGACAGATTGACAGATTCTATTGAATGGATTGCATGTGCAAAGCAGTTGAAGCTGTTGACTTGTCATTTAACGACCATTTTTAGCAAATCTAGCATTTTTAGCTAATCTATTTTATCTTAACAGATAAATGAAGAAAACTGAGACTTACATTCTGTTTGAGTAACGAAGTCCAGATGAAACAGTTGAGTTGCATTGCCAGGCGTGTTTTTACTGACACACAGCAGAGTGTTTGTGTGTGTGAGAGACTGATGTAGAGTGATGAAGCTCCTCAAGCTTGTGTTGCTTAATCGCTCTTCACTGATGGACATGTTCGAAGAGTTTAGGATAGGATGTCCAGACAGATGCCACTCCACTAAAGGAGAGGGATTCCCATCAGCCTCACAGAAACAAACAGTAACATTCCCAATGTTACAGCTGGAGTTTGAGATCTGAGGAGCATCTGAAAAAGAAAGAAAATTATGTTATATAAGATTTATGAGTGTCTTATGTAAAAGAAGGGAAAAGATGACAGTAAAAGTCCTACACTGCACATGTAATGTGATGCTGCTGTGAGCTGTTCTGTTGTTGTCCTGCAGCTGGTAGCTTATAGAGCAGGTGAAAGTGACTCTGTGGTGCCGCCGAGTAGCAGTGAAGTTCAGATCAGAGATGATGAGCTCCTGTAGTTTGCTGCTCTCACTGAGGGGGATTCTGGCAGAGGAGCTCCATGTGAGAGTTGCTGGAGGAGAAGAGCAAAGAGTCTCAGCAGAGCAGCGCAGACTCACAGATCTGCCCTCCAACACCTCCTGCTGATCCTGCAGCTCCTGCTCATCCACATACAGCACAACTCGCGGATTCACTGGTGACTCTGAAACACACAACATGAATTTGTCATAAAAGATATGACATATATGACTTATATGACAAAGGCCTTTAGTACAGTATGTGACAATTGATTAAAAGGAATATTTTTTTCTTTCAAGAATTTAATACAGTGTGTTTTTGGAAGTAATACAAAGATTATACAGTATATTCATCAAAGAAGTACCTATACTTCTGTTCTATCAGGAGTCAATTTTAGTATTTATCAGATAAAGGACTACTTATAAAGTCACTATAAAGTCATTCTATACATTTTAGATAATGAGACAATTTACACTAATATGACCCAGTCATGAAGTCACTCACCGATCACTTCTACTGAAACATTGTTCTTTGCAAAGGTCCATTTCAGTCCACCTTCACCCTCAATCCTGAACAAATACTGACCACTGTGATTTGATCTGACATCATGAAAGACAGTGGTACAGTTCCTGTCTATTAATTTTCCAGTGATATTCCCTTTGATAAAAGAGTTCAGCATTGATGCATTAGAGTTAAACACTGGACTGGTGTTCCCATCATGTTTGTCTTTATACCAGGCTCCAGCAGCTCTCTCAGTGAGGTCATTATCATATGTTTCATTAATGTCAAATCTGCACTTTATAATCACACAGGATCCACTGAGAGCTTTAATCTTCTCTGGCAAACTGATGTTGAAATCTCTACAGCAAACACCTACAACACACATGATGAGAAGATTTCAAATTCACAGACCAACACATTTCTGTTTGGTTATACAAAATGTTGTTTCATGATGCAGTTTTTTTCAAAGTTATTAACACAAAACAGAAGAACATTGACAGTGAGATCTACCTTAAGTACACTGTTATTAACATGTTGTTTGGATCATTATATTGAGTTGTAATCAATAAAAACTTTAATGTATGAAACCATACACTTCATTGAAGTCGGATTAACCCCTCAAATGTCGTCATATATACATTTTAGTTTCAAGAGAGTTCAAGAGAAAATGACATATGGATATTATATCTAATTTCAAAAGGATACGTTCAGGTTTAGACAAAATAAAAACTAAAAGTACCAAAAATCTATGGGGCATTAAGTTTAAATAAAGTTTAAAAATGAGCAACAATAAGTCATTTGAAGTGAACACAGTATGGCATTGTTCTCTAAATGTAAATTCATAACAAACACAGAAAATTTGAAGGGACAGTTGGTGCAGATCTTCCTTAATTTTCATTCATAAAAAAAGCTTTGAAGTTCACAACTGTTCCCAAACACTAAAATATGAAAATAATCCTCACTGAAGGATTCTCACTGTTCTCCATCAGTATTTAGTCTGGCTTTCTCTGCAGTCACATAATTCTGTGGATGGTCAGGCAAGCAATGATCAACACAGAGCAAATAGGTGTATAAGGGCAATCCAGAGTCATAGTCAAATAAACAGGCAGATGATCAGAAGGCAGAAAGCAGACAGGGATAAACAGAAAAAACAAGGCGAGGATTAAAACACGGCAAAGACAAGTCAAAGTAAATGCGTTGTATTCACTAATAGATAACAAGACTCAGCAATAACTGTGTGTTTGTGTGCTGACTTTATAGTCCATGTAATCAGTTCATAAGCAGCATCAGCTGTGGGAGTGTAATTAAATAGTGACTTAGAGCAGGTGTGTGTGTGCTGCATGACTGGATCTGTGGTCCATAAACTGTATAGTGTTGGGAGTAATGCGTTACAAAAGTAATGTATTACAGTAACTTAATACATTCTCCTGTAACACAGTAGTGTAAGGCATTACTAATAAATTTTCAGCAATATTTTACTTGGTACAATTTCAGTAACGCTTTCGTTACAACAAACTTTTCGCCCGCAAGACGTTAAATAAAAATACTGCAGTTTTATTTCCTGTTCGTGGTTAGTGGATATACGCATGTGTTGTCATTAATCTCCCTCTGGCTATTGCAACTTTTTACTTTGAACGCGGAATAATTTCAGCCTAAGTTTGAGGTCCGAGGCTATCTACTCAGCTCGGTACGCAGTAACGTTAAGCCCTAAAGCACAGTGGAAAAGCGGCAAATAGATGAAAATGGCAGAAGACAGTACATTCGCAAGATGGACGAACGTGCAAATGGTGTTATTTCACTGACAATTGTATTCATGTAATACGAGCGAACACGCCGGTTTCCTCCGTTCGTGGAAAAAAACTCCTCGCATGCACTCAAAACATGGCTGCTCACGTGCGAATGATCAGCTCTCGCTCCGTCAGATGATGCAGACTCACAATTTGTCCCTTGTGTTTCCTCCTCTTTACGTGCTTTTGCTCTCCAGAGATCCTCCTGTTAAATGGTTATCCCAAGAATGTTGATATGGTTTATAGATTTCTACACTATTCGCCTACAGGTTAAGGTAAATCCTACAATAAATACTAGTGCTTTTGAGTGTTAGGTATACTGCCTATGTTTTAGGCTAGTATTATTTATAACTTGTTAATGAATGCTTCAGCATACTGTAGTATTAAGAATAGTGAATTGATAAAATAAAATACAAAGTGTAGTTTTGCTACAGTAAAGTGTGGTGAATTGTAGCATAATATACCCTATATTGTAAAGAAAAAAATACAGCACTGGGTAATTTGTTTATATTACACTTGTACACATAGCAACTATAGTATTACCACAACAGAGTAATTAAAGTACTTCACTATAGTATTGTTCAAAACACTGTACATGCCAATAGACGTGTTCAGGGGCCCTGTGGAACAGCTTTTCCTCAAAATGAAGAGGATGACAGGGAAAATGTTCGCCAATATCTCATCAACAATGTGAAAGGCCTAGATGTGGTGTACCTTTTGGATGTTTAATTAATGTTTTTAAAATAGAATGTATTCTTTACACCCAGCATCTATTCTCTGTGTCTTTAAGTGTTAGAAACTGGAAATATCTTATCATATAACATCCAGCCAAAAATGTTATGATATTTTAGAAAAAAATGTATATGTAAGTCTATTTTAGTATTTTGGATATTGTTAATAAATAGTGGACCAATATAAATCATATCAAAAAGCACGAAAGGAAGAAGGAACACAAGACACACATAGTGAGTCTGCATATAATCTCACAGCACGCAAGAAAACGTGTGCATGAGCAGTGCAAATTTGAGAGAGCGTGAGGAAATTTGCACGCGAGCAGCGTATATTTGAGAGCTTGCAAGCAGTTTTGTCCACAAACAGGAAATCGGTGCATAAGCATTATATTGAGAAAGCTATGTTCATCACGCAAACTTTGTGCATGACAGTTTTGTGTTGTTAGCCACTCAAATTTAAAGTGAATAAAATAATGGCAACAATAATAAGAAAAAAAATCTGCATCTTGTCATGGCATTGGAGTTTACATATAGGCCTGTAGTGTCTAATATGAATATAGTCAAGCTATTCAGAGATGTTGCCAGATAATCTCTTTACCTCTACCATAATTTTAACAGACTTAGATCATTTGTGATTCTGGCTGTCATCCTTTCTTGCATTGTCTTGAGCCTTCACATTGCCAATTATATACTGTATTATTAGTAGCCTGGATAGGTCACAGCCATTCTGCTACATCATACTTTCTACTAGATGTAAAATCCTCTGCAGTACATTTTGCTATTTTAGAATGTTAAGTTCTAATTCTGTAGTTTTTTTTGGTGGAAGTAACTAAAAAAGTAATATAAGAGTCATGTAACATATTACAATTTTGAGACAGTAATACTGTAAGGTAAGGGATTACTTTTAAATAACAGTAACAAGTAATCTGTAATGTATTACAGTTTGGAAGTAACAACACTGTCCATATACCAGCAGATCTGTAGTCCTATGTGATCTGCGTATATACCAGCGATCTGCATGGGCTGGATCGCTGGTGACCGTGACAATATAACATTTTACAAGCAGAATCAGAAAGAAAAACATACCTTGCAAAAGAAAACAGTAGATAACGATTTTCCCAGTAGTGTTCATCTCTTCATTAACAGTCACTCAATCCTGTGAAGAAACACACATTTCTGTTTTCACGTACAGTATACGGTAGGTAACAATTTACAATAAGGTTGTATTAGTTAACAATAGTTAACGCATTAGTTAGGATGATTTAACGATGAACAACACATCTGTTAAGCTTTACTTAACCTTTGCAAATGTTAATATGAGATAAGGTATTAGCAACATGAACTAATGGTCAACAATGACTTCATTGTATGTTTGTTAATTGATTAAATATCCTGACAATGAACAACACATTTATTAAAATTAAATCTTTGCTAATGTAATCCTGCAAATATAGTAATGTGTTAGATAATGCATTAATTAACACAATAAAATAATGAACAAAGAATCAGGTTCAGCATTAAACAATTTTTGTTCATGCTAACTTACTCATATACTAATACATACTAATTGTTAAATTTTAGGATACATTTGTATACATTTAATGTTCGTGATCAAAGTTGGGACAAAGGAAATCTGCAGGTGTTAATGGAATGATCAGATTCAAATAGCATGCTATTTATGTTTGTGGACTCTTTACTCGCATGATTTGTCATTAACAAAGCATTAGTGACGGGAATTATAAACATTACATTATCTAATGTGTTACTAACATTTGTAAACACTTTACAAATAGAACTTACCACAATTGCAATATCAACTGGTTTGTTACCAACATCTATGGGATCATTACAATGCAGTAATTGCAAAAATACACATCATTTAAACTTTTATAATCTTTATTAAATTACACAACAGTGATACATTTGCCATTCTTTACCATCTTAAAAATACCACCTTAAAAAACTTAGAATTAAAATTAAGAATAATTATGATGATTCATGTTATTATAGAGTTAAGAAATCTTATAACACATAATAAAGTGTTTCCCAACCACGTTCCTTGAGGACCACCAGCTCTGTATCCTTAACCAAACACACTTGATTCAAATCATCTGCTCATTAGCAGAGACTGAAAAGCCTGTAATGGGTGTGACAGACAAAGGAATCATTCGAAACATGCAGTGCTGGTGGTCCTCCAGGAACATGGCTAAGAACCACTGACATAATAGATAATGTTGGAGTAGTGTACACTTGGTTCCTAATTCCCTCAATAAAATTATGAACATAAGTGCCAAAAGAATAAAAGATGCATTGTGTACAGACCTGTTTCACTGTATTAGCAAGTTTAAATGAACGAAGACTTGGCATTCCTGAATATATGTGTTGTTCATTCATTCTGTCATGTTATCTAATTCATTACCATATACCGTACATTAGTGTATGTGTAAGTAAACATTAACTAATTAAGCTGTTCATGTATGCATTTGAACATGAGTAAGTTTACATTAACAAAGATTAAGTAATGCTTAACAGATGGAGTTCATCATTAATTCATGTTAAATAACACACTTACTGTAAAGTTTAACCCATACACTGTAAAAATGCAGGGTTCCACACAAGTCCTTTATGCTGTCCTAACACTAATCGATTAAATTAACTTTTTTACAAATTTAAGTTGATTAGTAGTTTGAACCAGCAGCAAAAATATTTTTTTCAGTATTTACACTGTAAAAAGCAATTAATTACTTAAAGCGAGTAAAGTAATTGCCTTAAAAGCAACAAGTTGACTTCACAAAGATAGTGTAAACAAATTGTAACTTGGAACTGTTCTGCTGACTTAATTTTTTACAGTTATGCTAATTGTACTCACTTTTTTTAGCTCAACTAATCCCTTTTTACAGTGTCAGACTATTATAGCATGTCCGTTTTCGAATAATTATTGTAATTATTACAATGTTACATATTTGGTGCTTTATTAAGTTAAAAATTGTTACAATTATAGCCTGTAATAAATTTAGAAGATATGCTGGTATCTGGAAGAATGTCATTTTTCCAGAAACAGAAGAGCTAAAAAAAACTCCACTTATATAATAAAGGTGTATTGAAAAAAAAAAGTTTACTTTTAATACATTTGCATAATAATGTCTTTTTAAGAGTTCCAAGTAACAATGGGCTTACTTACATTATCTTTGTGAAGTCAACTTGTTGCTTTTAAGGCAACTGGTTTACTCACTTTAAGTAACTAATCACTTTTTACAGTGTATAAACTACATGAGAATCATCCATTGAGTTTAATACGCAAAATATGCCATATTTACAGTATGAGTTCATTAAAATGTCCAACATAGTGAATATTCTTACTTACCAGAAATGATACAACAGTTAAACAAGGTTAGTTGCCAAGATGTTTTAGAAAATTTTAAAGCAATATTTGTGAATGATAAGAACTGCCTAGTTGCTGATGTGAGGCTGAACAGGAGTGTGATGTGAACAGTCCCAAACACTAGATACTTACTGAACTTCCTGTGTCGACATCAACAATGTTTAATAAGGAAAATGCAAACTGTTTGTCCCATAACTTATACACTGCATTCAGAAAATTTGTTTAGGAAAAAAATTAGTTAATTTCTTATCTCCTTCTTATCCCCTTTATTCTCCCATTGAATGATCTAAAGAATGGACATAGTTTAAGAATCAGCATGAAGTGGTTTTGGAATTTAGATAGAAAAGAAAATTTCTTTTCTATCTAAATTCCAAAACCATTTTGTTTCTGTCAGCACTATTGACATCAAACACTGACAAAAAGCACACAGTCTGGACTGATGCTAACGTATGCTTCTGTTCTAGGAAAGAACACTTTTAATTAACTTATTAAGGGAAGTAAGGGAAAGAAAAGCTGACTGTGGACTAGAGGATGAGGTTGGAGGGGAAACTGTGTCATTATGGAAAAGCTGCTGTGACAGGTATTGTTTTCTTGACATGAATCAGTTGAGCTTGACTAACATGACCTGCCAAAACTACATTTAAAACATGTTGTTAGATACAAAATGACAAAACTGCAAACAAAAGAAAAAAAGTTTTTTTCTCAGAACTGACTTCTCTTTTCTGTGGATTTTCTTTTTTTGCGAAACTAGTTAAAGTGGTTATACATGTGCAAAGGTTGGTAAAGTCAGTTCCTCCCTATATCACACACACACACAAAACACAGCATTATGAAAAAAATTAAAAACCATGGTGACAATTTAGTTCTTGTCAATATAGTTTATTTTGAATAGTATATTTGTTATTTTTTCGTTTATTATTGCTTAAAAAAAAAACTAAATGACTTTTGTGTGGGAATGACTCATCAGTAATACAGTAGATGTCATTTAAACATGTTTTATTGATAAAAGTAGGGGAGAAAGGAAACCTCACCCTGAAGAGAAAACAGAGGATGATTTTCTATACCGTCTCCAATTCTTCATTCACATCAGCTCAGTCCTGTGTGAAAACACACATGTATTTACATCCATAAATTGCTACAGCATTTAACAGACTTTAATCAAGGGCAAGTTTACCATTAACAAACTGAACAGCACCTGTAAAGATATGTATGTAGGAAAATAAAAAGTTTGTAAGACTTACCAGAATAAAAAAAAAAAAGGTTGCCAATAAACTTCTTGATGAAGGCTGTTCGTTTTTCATTGTTCTGAAACACAAGTTCAGGTTTTCTGCTACTTGAGATTGAGTAAAAGTGTACTGCATGAAGAGTCACTAAAATTGACTGAAAGAATCTGTGTCAGCAGAGCAAATACAAAATGCTTAAACTAAATGTTTAATGGCTAAAGGTTTCTCAAGGCATTCATGTTCACAGTCAGAAAAAATGTGCAAACATTAAGATGCGCATTTTCGACATACTGTACAGGTTAAAGTTCTACTGTACAGTGTACAAGTGAAATTTAAACATTGAGACTTTTGACTTTTTCTTTTTTAAAACTTTATACTCAGCTTTATGTGCAAAGGCCCCAGACAGCAGATGATATTTAGGTATATACCATTAGCTATATTTTCATCCATTTATGCACATTATGCATTAAGGAAATGCCAAGATGCACATACATTTTGAAAATGCACATAAAAATCGTACAGTATGCACACAACTGAGTAGCATAAACCTTTTATTCGATAAAAGAAAATGCAGATGAACTACGATCAAATCTCATTTAATTTAATACATTTAAATATGCACATCAAACAAATTATGTGATAACAAAAATTTGCAAAAAGAGTGAGCATTAATGGACAAACCAGCGTACAGAGCGCATTGAAAAATATTTGAAATGTTGTTTTGGTCATTCTAAAATGCCTCAGCCAAAGCAGAGCATCTCATGCCTTTAAAAGCCACTGCGAACTGCAAAAATCATTTATTATATAAGAAAAAAAGCCACAGTGTATTCTACTACAGCAGCAAATTCTTTAGTTATATATTTGGCACCAGTTTATCACAAGGTAACAATTTTATTCGTTTTAATGGAAACATGGCTTTATTCGCAAATGTTTTATTTGATATTCTAATTTGCCATATAAATGTAATTTTCATCTTTGGATGAAAATATATAGTTTTATTCCTGTCTAACAAGCATAACATTGAGCGTAAATTAACTGTTGTCATCAGTGTAATTACTGTAACATTTTTAAATTCATTATGATTTGTTGTGCTATACAATACTTATTATAGGAGGCATAATAATGTTTTTTATATATATATTTTAATAACTCCTTTCCTAAACACATATTACTAATTAAACCTACAAGTGTGAACAATCTTGATTATTACATTTTGAAAAACAGACTGCATAGCTTGCAGTGCAGTGTAACAAAGTAAAATAAAATTTGTTTCAGTGTTATTTTTGGTCAAGTGTTGTTTTCTTTTTAGAAATGGCATGGAATGTGATACATTCATCTGATTATTATGTTGAGAAAATAGACAATTGTGTCTAAAAATTATTCAGCTACAGAAAGGTGGTCTTTCATTGTATGTGCCTTTCATGGAAATCTATTCATTCATTCATTCATTCATTCATTCATTCATTCATTCATTCATCCATTCATTTTATTTTGGCCACTGTGGAATGAACCACCAACTATTCCAGCATATGTTTTGTGCAACAGATTCCCTTACTGCTGCAACCCAGTAGTGGAAAACACCCACACACCCCGACATTCACACACATCATCGCACATCTTTGGACAGTGGGGGAAACCGGAGTACCCAGAGGAAACCCACATGAACACAGGGAGACCAAGCAAACTCTGCAAGCAAACAGAAAGGCCAACTGGCCCAGCCAAGACCCAAACCAGGGACCTGATGTGAGTCAACAGAGCTAACCACGGAGTCACCGTTTCACCTCTTTCTTACAATTCGAGTGTAGCAATAGAAAAAAAATACATGCAACAACCTGAAAACTAATTATTGTCCTGACATACAGCAAAGTTCTTTCTTCATGCTCAGATAAGAAAAAGTAATTCCTTAGCAAAACGATAACAAACTTCAGATGCAGTTGACCCTGATGAGAGCAACGTTTTGATAAATAAGTAAATGTGGTGCAACTTTTCTTCACAATAATAAAGTTTAAACTAAAATAACAGAGAGATCACTGCAGTTGAGAAAGAATTTTATCATATCGTACTGAAAACATTTGCAAAAGCTACACAATACATTGGTATAATGCAATGTAAAAATGTATATAACAAAAAGTTGTGACAACAAATGCTTATGTTTTTTAATAAGTTAATCAAGTTTCAACTACATCTTTAAGTTATTGAAAGTTTATGTTAGTCTAAGATTTTTTTTTTGCATGATAGATTGACTTTGCAGTGCAGATTATCTCTTTCATACATGTACTGTAAACGCTACATCCTTTTGAATTATAAAACATTTATGAGATCTTTACATAAAAATCAGTCTACATGCTTTTCAAGGATAAACTAAGTTGGGGTTAGTCAGTCGCTTCGGTTAATTTTCGTTGCAAGGTGTACACACATTTACAATAAAAACAGCAAATAATGCA
>CAIGQQ010026805.1:31980-46616 GCA_903798035.1 Danio albolineatus
GTTAGTGAACACACACACACACACACACACACACACACACACACACACACACACACACACACACACACACACACACACACACACACACACACACACACACACACACACACACACACACACACACACACACACACACACACACACACACACACACACACACACACACAGCAATGCGATGTGGCATGGAGTGGATCAGTACTGCTCACGTGTTATGAGAGCCCAGGTTGCTCTGATAGTGGCTGTCAGCTCTTCTGCATTGTTAGGTCTGGTATATCGTATCTTCCTCTTCACAATACCCCACAGATTTCCTATGGAGTTAAGGTCAGGAGTATTTGCAGGACAATTGAGAACAGAGATACCATAGTCCTTAAAGAAGGTACTGGTGGCTTTGGCACTGTGTGCAGGGGCCAAGTCCTGTTGCAAAATTAAATATGCATCTCCATCTCATCCACAGCAGGAAGCACAAAGTACTCTAAAACATTCTGCGTTGACCTTGGGCCTCAGAAAATACAGTGACGCAACACCAGAAGATGACATGGCACCCCAAAGCGTGTGCCTCTCCTCTCTTTCTCCAGACTCTGGGACCCTGATTTCCAAAGGAAATGATAAATTGACTGTCATTAAAGAACATAACTTTCAGCAGCAGTCCAGTCTTCACCCCAAGCCAGATACTTCTGACACCGTCTGTTGTTCAAGAGTGGCTTGACACCAGGAATGCGACAACTGAAACCCATGTCTTGCATATGTCTGTGTGTAGTGGTTCTTGAAGCACTGACTCCAGCTGCAGTCCACTCTTTGTGACTCTCCCTCACATTTTTTAATTGGTTTTGTTTCACAATTCTCTCCAGGGTGTGGTTATCCCTATTGCTTATACACTTTTTTTCCTACCACATCCTTTTCTTCCCTTCACCTCTCTAATAATGTGCTTGCACACAAAGCTCTGTAAACAGCCAGCCTCTTTTGCATTCTACCTTTATTTGTATTCTATTAGAACAATATTCAAATTTTCTGAGATACTGAATTTGGGGTTTTTACTAGATGTCATTAAAATAATCAAAATTCAAAGAAATAAACACTTGAAATATATCAATCTGTGTGGAATGAATGTACACAATATTCAAGTTTCAATGTTAAATCAACCTTTTGAAGATATTCTAATTATATAACGACCTGTATAGTCAAAGTCAACAATTTTAGAATTTTTTAATATCTAGTAAAACTTTACTGTCATCATGGCAAAAATTAAATTAATTAATTATTAGAAATAATTTATTAAACCTATGTTTAGTAATGTGTTGGGAAAAAAAAGCTCTCTCTGTTAAGCTGAAATTTGGGGGGAAAATATACAGGGGGCTAATAATTGAGGAGGGCTAATAAACCTGAGATCACTTAGATCTTTAGGGTCATATAAGCTAGAAATTCCAAGAATTCAGTCAAAGTAGATTGAATCGACCTACAGCTACGACGCGCCCCATGCTGGAATCAGCTTCCAGAAATGATCAGATTTACACCAACATTGGGCACATTCAAATCAAGACTGAAAACACATCTGTTTAGCTGTGCCTTTACTGAATGAGCACTGTGCTACATATGACATATCACATTATTATAACACATTTTAAACACATTTTAATCTGTTTTTATCTGTTTTTTCTATCATTTTTATTATTTGTTTTTTGTCTCTTTTATTTATGTTTATGTAAAGCACTTTGAATTGCAACTGTGTATGAAATGTGCTATATAAATAAACTTGCCTTGATTTGACTGACTTCAACTGTGTATACAGTATATACTGTATATACAATTTGTAATTTAAAAAAAAAAGCAACAATTTTTAAAGACATTTATTGTATTTATGTTGATCATCTTAAATTTAAAAAAATCTGATGGATACAGACTGGGAAAAAAACAAGCAGTATAAGTAAAATATGGATTTAAAATTGACTATTTGCTAGTCATAATGATTTTAGAAGACACAAAAAATATTTAAATAAGCAATTAATAGACTTCATGCTCACAACATTACAATTTGTTTACTTCAATTTTCTAGCACATGTCTGCAGTAAAAGAGCCTGAATGTGAAAATAAGTGTTCGTTAAAACAACTAAATATTCATTTAAGCATAATCAAATGTGTACAAAAAGCACATTTTTTTGTGTCAGATATTAAATCATGTGAAATGAATCATGTGAAGTGAATATTTGCTACTGGAAATGTGCTTTTTTAATTCAGAAAGAACAACTGAGTGAAGAGATCAGTGTACATTGTTGTTGTTGTTTTTATTTTGTGTCTCCTCTTTTCTTAATGTTCAGAGTTTCATATGCAGAGTTTTGAGCAGAGGGCTGAAGAGACGCATACGTGTCTACTGTCTCTGTCTGAGCCTGAGAACAAAAACACTCTCAATCTCTCATTATCATTTAATATCAGTCTTTAGTAGATTTAGACCACATATAGAAAAAAAACACTCACCTTCAGCCTGGTGGACAATCTGGAGGACAAAAGTATATTAGGTTAGGAACGTTTAATCTGTTATAATATCTCTGTATTCACTGTTTGTGTTTGTAGCTTGTGAGATTTCTAACATCTAGGATGTGAATGGTCTATACATTCATTCATTCATTTTCTTTTCGGCTTAGTCCCTTTATTAATCCGGGGTCGCCACAGCGGAATGAACCGCCAACTCTCCGGCATTTGTTTTACGCAGCGGATGCCCTTCCAGCCACAACCCATCTCTGGGAAACACATCCATACATTCCCATTCACACACATACACTATGGACAATTTAGCTTACCCAATTCACCTGTACCGCATGTCTTTGGACTATGGGGGAAACCGGAGCACCCGGAGGAAACCCACGCAACCACGGGGAGAACATGCAAACTCCACACAGAAATGACAACTGGCCCAACCGGGACCTGCCCCAACCGGGGATCGAAACAGCGACCTTCTTGCTGTGAGGCGAACGTGCTACTCACGCGCCACCGTGGCGCCCATGGTCTATACAGTCTGTGTATAATTAATTTATTCAAATTATTATAGTGATATTCTTTCCCAAACACATTTTACCAATTCCAATTCCCATCTGTCCCTTATGTGTTTCTTGTTTAATAGTTCATTATCTTTGCTATATCTATAGTGCATCCGTCAGGACATACAATAACAAACATTAATCACTTATACAACACTGAATGATTAGGTACCAAAAATAATAAAAATAATAGATGTTCAGACAGATGTTCAGAATTTAAAATGAAATAAAATGATAGCATACGTGCTGGTGACATTTAAAGTACATGACAAAGAATATTTAACAGTCTTTAATAGAAAACCTTAACCTTAATCTTCAACCCACACACACTCAAAAAAAACAAAAACAAATGAGTGACTTAAATTCACAGCATAGGTGGGATGGTTAGTACTGTCACCTTATAGAAAGAAGGTCACAGGTTTGAGTCCTGGATGGACCAGGAGGCATTAAGTGTTAAGTTTGCATGTTTTCCCCATGTTCATGTGGTATAAATGAATTGGATAAACTAAATTGGCCATATACAGTTTTTAGAATCATGATTGTCCAAATAAGCAAGGACATTGTGTGTAATATTCTTATTGACATTAATGCACTTACCGGACACATGTATATGTAACGGCACACAACATCACAATCACCAAAGCCCCAGAAGCAGCTCCAATCAGAATAAAAACTAGATTCGAGACTAGAATAAAAAAAAAAGTGAGTGTTTGTAAAACTACTGATAATTGACTAATTTAATTACTCAAGTGCTGGACAGTCATAAATCCAAATCCAAAATATTAATACAAAAATATTAATAATATTAATTTTAATCCAAAATACTGATATTAATAAAAATACAAAATGTTAATATTCCATAATAATTTACTCACAGTGAAAAAATTCTTTATCTATTCAAATGTTACAATCTTATGTCAAGCCAAACATCTTACAACGATCTTAATTTAAGAATACAATGTAACATCATGTTGTGTAGAATTAGTGAGATTGTTTTAAGATTATTTGTCTCTTTTCCTACTTGGTTAGTAAAGTTTAAAGTTAGATGCAAATTTTACTTAATTACAATCAGAAACAAAATTTAAGACATGTGTCTATTAAAAGGGCTTAATAATCACACTTATGCTTTTTGAGCTGTAGTCATTTGTTTTAAGTGTGGCCATTAGAAAAATGCTCAATCACACTTGTTCTTTAGTGACAAAATACATTTTATCTTTTGTTGCCATAGTCTTCAGTATATTTTTGAGAAGCAAATAGTAATTTATTTTTAATATTAATAATTAATATTATTATAAGTATTAATTAGAATATAAATACTGTCGATAATTTGTTGATCTTGATTTAAATGAAAAAAATATCTTGTTTAAGTTTAAATACCTTGGCTCAGTTTAAGACAGAATATATACAGTAAGTACAATTCTTTAAAAAATGAGCAACTCTAGTTTTAAGACCTTTTCACACAAAATAGGAAAATCATTTAGTTCAAAAAACTGTTAACAAACTAGTTTTAAGAAGACGAAACTAAATGCACTTATTTAAAAAGTGTTATAATTCTCATTATAATACTCATTTTAGGAAAATGTGTTCTTCGCTAAAGGTTAGGTAAGTTGTCTCATTTCAAGAATTCTTAGCAGGTATAATTATCTCACTGCACTTGACTTGTTTCTAGTGTCTATCTTTTATAATCATTCATTTCTCGTATTTAGATTTATTTTTTTATTATTATTTTTTTTTTGCAGTGCAGCCTTAGTTTCTTTATGTTTCTTTCTTCTGATAAATTAAAAACATAACTATTTTGACAAATGTTGTTAAACAGACAGTGATAGTAGCTGTGAAATGACTTTCAAAAAAAAAAGAAAATAAACTATGTAATTCAGTTGCAACTGTAAACTATCTGATTACCAACATTCCTCATTTTTTTGTATGTGTTAAGCAGTAGAAAGAAACTCAAGAAGGCTTGGAAGGTGAGTGATGACAATTTACATTTTTTTGTGTGATCTAACCTTTAAACAACAAAATAATCATGACTGAAATGGCAGAGGAATACTGTGGAAAAACAATAGCATTGCAACTTAAGTCAAAGATGCATGATTTATGACATTTGCAGATTACTGACAGATGCCTCATTTGTCTTCTATTGAATGAATCTCAAAACAAAACTCACAGTTGAAGCTGTTGACTTGTCATATAATGACCATGTATATCAACTAAAACTTTTTTCTAAACCCATAAATAAAAAATAAAAAAAATGAGACTTACATTCTTTTTGAGTAACGAAGACCAGATGAAACTGTTGAGTTGCATTGCCTTGAGTGTTTTTACTGACACACAACAGAGTAATTGTGTGTGAGAGAGACTGATGTAGAGTGATGAAGCTCCTCAAGCTTGTGTTGCTTAATCGCTCTTCACTGATGAACGTGTTTGAAGAGTTTAGGATAGGATGTCCAGACAGATGCCACTCCACTAAAGGAGAGGGATTCCCATCAACCTCACAGAAACACACAGTAACATTCCCAGAGTTACAGCTGGAGTTTGAGATCTGAGGAGCATCTGAAAAAGAGAGAATTAAGTTACACTTCTAGATTTATGAGTGTCTTATGTAAAAGAAGGGAAAAGATGTCAGTAAAAGTCCTACACTGCACATGTAATGTGATGCTGCTGTTAGCTGTTCTGTTGTTGTCCTGCAGCTGGTAGCTTATAGAGCAGGTGAAAGTGACTCTGTGGTGCCGCCGAGCAGCAGTGAAGTTCAGATCAGAGATGATGAGCTCCTGTAGTTTGCTGCTCTCACTAAGGGGGATTCTGGCAGTGGAGCTCCATGTGAGAGTTGCTGGAGAAGAAGAGCAGAGAGTCTCAGCAGAGCAGCGCAGACTCACAGATCTGCCCTCCAACACCTCCTGCTGATCATCCACATACAGCACAACTCGCGGATTCACTGGAGACTCTGAAACACATTCTAAGAATTATATGATAATTGTAAATCAATGCACTATAGTATGCAACACAATAAAACAAATTAAATCTATTTATAAATTTATAAATTGTATATATATGTCACGAGTTTTATTTTTTAAATAAGAGAAATGCCAAGTTATTAAGTCTGTAGGTTTTTATTCTATATATTTCAGATGATAACGTAGATGTCCTGTATTTCAACATCAGAATTTAGAGTAGTATTAACCAGTCACTCACCGATCACATCTACTAAAACACTGGCTTTTGCAAAGGTCCATTTGAGTCCACCTTCACCCTCAATCCTGAAGAAATACTGACCACTGTGATTTAATTTGACATCATAAAACACAGTTGTACAGTCCTTGTCTTTTAATTGTCCAGTGATATTCCCTTTAATAAAAGTGTTCTGGATTGATGCATTGGATTTAAATACTGGCCTGATGTTTATATCAAATCTGTCTTTAAACCAGGCTCCAGTAGCTCTCTCAGTGAGGTCATTATCATATATTTCAATAATATCAAATCTGCACTTTATAATCACACAGGATCCACTGAGAGCTTTAATCTTCTCTGGCAAACTGATGTTGAAATCTCTACAGCAAACACCTACAACACACATGATGAGAAGATTTTCAAAAAGCTTTCAGACACACAACACATTTTCTTTGGGTTAAACAAAAAAAGTTAATGAAGCAATAAATTTCATAATTTGATGCATTTCATAATTTGATTTACATTTAAGCAGAGCAACAGCAATGGTTAAATTTAGCCCACATACAATTTTAACATATTTTATGTATCAATCACGAAGATTAACTAAACTTTTCTAAATGAGTTCAGACTAAACAGTTCAGCATTTAAACAACTTCATTTATTAGTTATTTTACAGCATTTCTTAAGGTAAATTTACAGCAAGACTTTTTATTTTTTATTTTAATAAAACAGAATAAAAGAATAGCTCTGTGTCTTCTGATCACAATATAAATAAGTAATGCTACTGTACATGAATGATTATGCATGAATTATGTTTTACTACACATTTTTTTGACATAGTGGGTAGCACGTTCGCCTCACAGCAAGAAGGTCGCTGTTTCGAGCCTCGGCTGGGTCAGTTGGCATTTCTGTGTGGAGTTTGCATGTTCTCCCTGCAGTTGCGTGGGTTTCCTCCACGTGCTCAGGTTTCCCCCAAAGTCCAAAGACATGTGGTATAGGTAAATTGGGTAAGCTAAATTGTCCATAGTGTATGTGTGTGAATGAGTGTGTATGGATGTTTCCCAGTGATGGGTTGCAGCTAGAAGGGCATTCGCTGCATAAAACATATACTGGATAAGTTGGCGGTTCATTCCGCTGTGGCGACCCCAGATTAATAAAGGGACTAAGCCGAAAAAAAATGAATGAATGAATATTTATAAAAAACAAACATCAGCCAACAGTCTCTGAGATATTCATTGAAAGAAGAAAAAAGAAAATCAAACCTTGCAGGAGAAAACAAACAGAAATGATTATCTCAGCAGTGTTCATCTCTTCATTAACAGACACTCAGTCCTGTGGAGAAAAAAACAATATATATATATTAAGATTCACTATGCAAACTGATTTCTTTGAAATACAAAACTCCTATTGCTTGCATTTATATGAACTGACTTACCAGAAATGAGAAAACAGTCAAGCCAGTGCAGCTGCCAAAATGTGTCTTAAAATAATAATAAAACAATAATAAATAAAATAAGAAGTAAAGGGGGTAAAAAATTATTGTTACAGTGTCAGATTTGTGAATAATAAGAACTGCACTGCTGCTGATGTGAGGCTGAGCAGGAGTGTGACATGAACAGTCACACACACAAAATACTGACTGAACTTCCTGTGTCGACTTTAACTTTAGTTTTACGTTTAAAAGCAAGAGAGTTTCTCCAGTCACTTACATATTCACAAGCTTTAAGCAAATTATCTCCTGCATTTTCTAAAGGAATGATCTAAAAGACTGAGATGTTTGAGTCTGAACTCTAGTCTCTGTTAAAACTGTTCAGCGGTTTGTGTTAGTTTTGGTTGGTAGAAACTGAAATTTCACATTTCTGTCAGGACTGACTCTAAACTACATTTAAAACTTAATAAATCATGTTATTTTGTGTGTCAGTTGTCACTTTACTTTGGATAAAACTGATGAATTTAATAACATTTATAAATCTCCATCTTAGTCTCTATTAAAAACGTCATTGCCCTAGAGACAAATGACAAATCAAGCAACATTTGCAAACAAAGAATGCAAGAGCTTTTTTCAGAACTGACTTCTCTGTCCTGTGGATTATTTTTACTAAGTGAGGTTAGCTAATTCATGTTTGACAATTATCATATTATCCATTAAGTACAAGAACAAATTCTTCAATCAAGTAGGCACTAACCTTGGGTGGCTGGAGTGTTCTGAGTTCGGGCTAGACACTGTGTTTGGACCTATCTCCCTCTCTTTTCTGGTTTATGTGTATGGGGTGGTGTGAGGTGTGATGGAGAACAGCATGAGTAATTTCTTGTTCCTTTTTTTCTTAACATGGTTAAAACTGTTCTCACTGTTGTTTTACCCTTAGGGCTGTGTGTGTTAGCTGCTGTGGGTAGCATGTCAGACCAGTGGGTTGAGGTTTTGCCAATAAGAGGAACAAGTTGGTGGAGAGGGAAATTGTTAGTGTTGGACAGTTGTTTCAGCTCTCTCACTTTCCTTACCTGCCAAACAAGTTACTTTATCAAACGTACCAGAATTTGGGACATTTTAACAGGCTTTCTCATGCTATGGTAAATTAGTTTCACCAATAAAGAAGTTTCTGATCAGTGGCAAATCGCCCTTGTTGAAACATATAGTTTCGTGTAGGCGATTCGTCTACTCTACATGATCATCCTGGATGATGCGCATCTAGATCTGACACTTAATTGTTAGCCTGGGGATTTACTTTTTTTTTTCAGTATTTTTCAATTATATATTTTAGATGTTTCTGTTACAACTTGGAAGACTAAGTATTTCAGATGCTTGCTTAAAGACAGAGCACTTAATCCATCATTGCATTCAACAATGCTGAAGCAGAAAAGAGTGAGAATGTGCAAGATCATGTAGCCTGTTGTGTTGAAGAGGCGGCTGTATCAGTAGCAAACTGAGGTGTCTCCTAATGATACATCCACAGTTACTATCTTTACGGATTCATTGTGTGTGCTTTTAGAAGCAGAGACAAACATAATGCACATTTAAAGAACAATCTCAAGTGTGATGCTGCTAATTAAATCTGTGAAGAGGTACAGTATTTTCTGTTGAAAAACGCTCAAAAATAAAAATAAAAAAACAAATCTCTAGATGTTAAAATAAGAAAAACTGAAAAGTTACAGGGCAATGAGACACAGGATACTAAAAGTGATTGTGACTCCTCAGAACGCAATGTTAATTTCTGACAAAGTGAACAAACCACTTGTAGTTATGAACTTGAAGACAGGAACTGAACAAACTAACTTCAAAATCGTCAAATCAGTGCAGTAATCAAATATATATTCTGAAATAAAGCTTGACCAACATAATTCAGAATTGATGCTAAACTACATTTAAAACTTTAGTGTTTGTGTTAAATTAAAAAATTATGTATGTAATTTGTCTGTCAATTGCAACTCACTCAAAGCTTCTAATAGTAACTGCACTACTCAAAAAAATAAAAGGAACCCTAAAATAACATATCATAGATCTAAATGAATAAAATATTCTTATTAAATACTTCAAGCTTCAAATAGTTGAATGAGACTGAACACAAAAGTACTTGTTTATAATTTTCTACTATGAAAGTTACAGGTTGCCAACACTGTGTCAGAACAACAAAAACAAGACTTGAACGCAAATTTTCAAAGCAGAATATCTGACTTTAACAAATTTTTAGCATGTTTCTTAACTATCAGCAAACATATTATATTAACATATTATAGTACAAAAACTTACAGCACCTGTAATGTGTGGCCTCTGGAGGTCAGCGTCATCCCTGATCTACTGAACTGATTCCACTACTCCTGAGGAAAGTGTTTGAAGAGTTACTTACAGCATCTCCATGGGCTAAAAAAAGAGATGGTTGTGGAGTTACAGTAGCTCATACCCAACCAGTGGCCACATGGGGGTGTCAAACACTGCGCAGTGAATTTGAGATCAGTTTCTTTTACCTAGCCTCGAAGTAGATATATGCATATACTGCCCCACTTGCCAACCGAAATGTTAATTGCCCAGAGGCTCAGGCTTTATGTTTATATGATGGATTAACCTAAGTATGAAACCTTACGACAACCATCACAGTTGTCTTAAAACAATTATGCAACATCTATTTTTTCTTAGGACAATTTTGAGTTGCTAGGACATGGTTGGAGAGCTTCATGATGATCCAGAAACACTGATTGGTTGTCTGAGTCAAATAAGCCAGCCCTCATGTCTCTCTGACATTGCTATGTAATGATAATAATCATTGGGATAATCACTGTGGGCTCTACCTACAGTACAAGTTTTGGGAACATTGCTTCACAATTAATTCTTACACAGCACCTCACAGCAAGAATGACACTGATTTGAGTCCCAGGTGGCATTTCTGTGAGAAGTTTGCATGTTCTCCTGGTGTTTGCGTGGGTTTTCTCCAGGTGCTCCGCTTTCCCCCACAGTCCAAAGACATGTGCAGTAGAGGAACTGAATAAACTAAATTGGACATACTTTATGAGTGCATGTGTGAATGAAAAAAATTTATGGCTGTTTCCCAGTGCTGGATTGGGGCCGGAAGGGCATCCACTGCATAAAACATATGCCACAGTAATTGACAGTTCATTCTGCTGTGGTGACCCCTGATAAATCAAGGACATGGCAAAATTTTGATGGTAGACTCTACTGAAATTCCTGAAATCTGACAAAGACAAAACTGTGCTAACAAAAAGAACAGTTTATTCAATGGTATTTGTGTGAACTATACAAAATCAATTTTTCAAAATTGCTAATAAAGTTTCATTCATTCATTCATTTTCTTTTCGGCTTAGTCCCTTTATTAATCCGGGGTCGCCACAGCGGAATGAACCGCCAACTTATCCGGCATTTGTTTTACGCAGCGGATGCCCTTCCAGCCACAACCCATCTCTGGGAAAACTAATAAAGTTTCTTTCTATGTATTCTACTTGGGCATTTCAAACTTAATTCAAGAATTTGATTATTATTAATTGTTTTTGTAAATTTTAAATGAAGATTTTTTTTGAAACTTTGATGTTTCAATGCTCAGCGTCATGCTTGAAATGTCCCATAAATTCTAAATCAATATAAAATTATATGATGAAGATAGATATTTCTTGAAAATGTTAAATAAAACGGTTAAACATACACTACAATAGTTAGGAACATAAGTACTACTCTAAGAAATAATAAACCATAGGTAAATGCTTAGGTAACATTTCATTTTGATGGTCCATTTGAGTATTAGTAGACTGTCTACTTAATATCTGTTGATACAGACATTCAACAGACATTGAACTGACTATGAGAAAATATGTAGTTACGTCAACTTAAACTTACCTTAACCCCAACCCTAACCCCAACCTAATAGTCTACTTTTAATCTAATGAGAATTAGTTAGCATTCAGATGCAATGTAACTTACATTCAACAAACGGACCATTAAAAAAAGTGTGACCAATGTTTAAACAAGCTCACAAAAGACCACAAATGTTGCTATATATAGGCTGCTATAATGCTAAGATCCTTTAGAAAATGGTGGCTCAATTAGGCCTCAGTGTGAAGACTGAATGATGATTGAAGCCTCTGACTTAAAGATTTGTACATTTTTAAATGGACAATTCAGCCATAAAACATAAAAAATACTCTATCAAAAAACCCTTTACTTATATTTCACTTGTTCCAAACCTGTGTGAAGTTCTTTCTTTTTGTTTAACTTAGTATATTTTGTTGGAGGAAGATATACAGGGGAATGTTGGGGATTGATTTACATAGTTCCTTTTTGTTCCTACTACTGATGTCATTTATCATCAATCTTCAGAATATTTTTATTTTGTCTTCAACAGAAGAAAGATATTTTAGAACCCCTTGAGTGTGAGTAAATGGTGGATGTAAATGTAAATGTAAATTTTAAAAATAAACACATTACTATAGTATATTAACTACAGTAGTTATAATTATACAGTAGTTAATGTCATCAATTGATAAAGCCCTTTTGTATCAATTTTTTAACAAATGTGTTAGATTATAAACATAAACTCAATTCCTGCACAGCAAACATCAAACATCAAACATTATGTGCGCAATCTAAAGCATTGAAAGGAAATATAAACCACAAATATTGTTAAAAATAAACTTTACAATGCATCACATTCCTGTTTGAATGGCAAATCCACTACTTACTTTAGACAATGACAAATTGTATAAAATATTGTAAAAAATCATTTAAAATATCTAAAGTTATTGCGTAAGAACTACCCAATCCCCACCCCATTTTAATTGCTTGATTGTTTTAAATGATTTTTAACCCAACATGTGAAGTTATACAAGCAGTGGTGGCATATGTCAAATATTTTTAAGGAGAAAGCAAACAGAGGGATAAAAAAGACTCCAGTTCTCTAAGGACTACGACATTTAACCTTTGCATAAAGCTGAGAGTCTTCCTCAAACAGCTCTTCCTTTGATTGCTTTGACTCTGTTTGTTTAGTAAGCTCATCTGCACTCACAATAACCTGCGCTTCTGTTGATCTTGAAGACTCTCTGAATGAATTCTCTGCTTCTGATGCTCCTCCAAATCCCCGCTGGACCACTGCATAGTCAGCATGAAGACAAGAGACGCTCTCCACCTCATTTGACTTTGCTTTAAAGTTTGTGAAGTCAATAGAGGAATAAATGACAGATTTTTGGCGAGGGATGTCCGGATTTGTAGTGGCAGCTCCAACAGATGACACTGTGCCATAAAGAGAGTCTTCAATCTTCTGTGTAGCATGAAAGATTGATAGAGCTAAATCAGTGCTGGAAAACTGTGAATGTGGCTTTTGAAAAATGTTCACATTTGTACAATGGTAACTTTAACGTTTTATAAATATGTTGTGTTTATAAATTGTATAAAGTTTATAAATAAATCTTGTGTTTTTGTGTACTGTTACTCACTTCGTCTGCATTTTGACCACTTCCCTTAGCACTTTCCTCTTGCTTAGTTTGTTGAAGTTTCCCATGCTCTTTTCTTGGGGAAAAAACAGTTTTACATTTAGAATTAAAAAAAATTAAAAACAGATTAACATTTAGCAAGATATCAGGGCCACACATCAAAAAGACATGAACATATGAGGTGTCATTGGAATTGATGCATGATTATAAAAAACAAGTGGCAGCAGTTATTTATGCTCAGTGTTTTCTCAGACAGAACTTCTCTTTTTTTTATTTAAACAGTTTTATATGTAAAACTGGTGTCAGTGTGGTTATCAACGGTGTCAAGTGAGAATTAAGTTCCCCTCAAGTTCACAGATCAAGCTCAAAAACACTGTCAGAGTTTAAAAAATGATTTTTTCAATTTGAAATTAAGTATATCTACAGTTTAAAGCATAGAAATCTTATTTTTGGAGTAACATTGCTCTTATATGTTTCACTTGTAATGCCTTGTCGTATGTGTTGGACCTACCGTACACATATAATGACCAATATCAAAATCACCAAAACCACAACAGCAACTCCAATCAGCATGAAGGAAAAACCCAAACCTAAAGAAGAATAAAAAAACTGGTGTTAGAGCAAGAGTGCCCAAACTCAGTGCTTGAGGGCTACTGCCCAGAAGAGCTTAGCTTCACCTCCAATTAAACACACCTGAGCCAGCTAATTTGGGTCTTACTATTCATGCTAGACCATAGGTCACCAATCCTGCACCTGGATTGCTACCTTTCACCAGAGTTCATCCTAAACTCTGATCAAACATAACTGAACCAACTAATTAGGACCTGAAGCAGCTCTTGGAAATTACAGACAAGTGTATTTGCTGGTAAATACATTGTGTTAAAAGTTAGCTTTCCAGGAAAAATGTTGGTGGCCCATACTGTATCCATACAGATGTGTTTACCTAAGTTGAAGCTAAACTGGACACCGCCCCACCAGGAATAAGCTTGTATAAAAAGTCATACTTTTTAAACAAAATGACAATTGACTGCTAGAACAGAAGAACAATCTGAAATGTATTAGCATTAGCTTTCCCACTGAAGTCAAAGATTACACATGTTAGTATCTGTTTATAGAATACTAAGAGATAATACTGTTTTTTTTTCTAATCGAATGAATAACAGAAAAGAAACTCACGTGTAGCAGATGGAAGAAGCTGAAGACTTTTATTACCATGAGTGTTTTTACTGACACACAGCAGAGTGTTTGTGTGTGTGAGAGACTGATGTAGAGTGATGAAGCTCCTCAAGCTTGTGTTGCTCATTCGCTCTTCCATGATGAATGTGTTTGAGGAGTTCGAGACGAGACGTCCAGACAGATGCCACTCCACTTCAGGAGAGGGATTCCCATCAGCCTCACAGAAACACACAGTAACATTCCCAGTGTTACAGCTGGAGTTTGAGATCTGAGGGGCATCTGAAAAAGAGAAAGAATGATATTAAACCTCTAGATTTATGAGTGTCTTATGGAGAAGAA
>CAIGQQ010026808.1:0-13715 GCA_903798035.1 Danio albolineatus
TAGGCAACTGTAGCCTATGAGTTGTAAATGGCTGGCAACAACTTCATAACACAGTAAAATAAATATTGATCCACTTACGTTTTATGAACTAATTTAAGTAGTCTATACAAATTATATAAAGTAAAATAATTACTCTGGCATTAATTAAATTTATAGTTTTAGGAGAAATGTTCTGATAATCAAAAAAAAGGTAAATCTGATTAAATAATTAATGATGACATTCTTTGATATTAACACACTTAATGTATTTAATTGGCCTACTTTAATGTCAACTACATTTAATCATTTTTTTTACAATGGCTTGTCTACAAAAAGTCCAAGGTTAAAGGCTAATGTTAGCTATCAAAATATTTTTGGGGAAAAAAAGGTGAAAAAACATACATTAACGGCTCAAATTTTGTTACAAACTATCATTACAAATATTAAATAGACTGTTCATGTGTTGATTTATTTATATGCTATAAAGTAGTTTGATTAAAAAAGAAATCATTAAATAAAATTGACGATACTCACAGTGTTTCGGTTCTTCACGCGCATCCGATCCAATTTGAAAGGTGGCGCTGTCTCGAAAAACGAGGGGTCTGAGAATGCGGGACTCTGGGTGCGGGGACTGTAGATGCAGCAGGCTCCGAGTCTGCAGCTTCATACTACTCAAATAAACCCACACTTTTTTTCAACGGTTAAATAAGTGCATCATCCGGGATTTTTGAAGTGCACTTAATCTTTTTAGAATAAAAGAATATTTCAGTGTGAGCGCACTACTTACACTATTTATACTACTAAATGGCATAGAATAGTGTATAAGTATGTGATTTAGGATGCAGCTATAGACAGCACAGACAGAGCCCTACCTGCTGTTCTCCAGCATATTTTAGATAAATGTCCACTGATGCTCTTGTAAATCACCCTCTTCTGCCAGCTCTCTCTCCATTAACTGAAAAAGAAAAACCTGACACAGACCTAATTTCTCCATCTTGGAAGGACGTCCATCAAATCACCTATCCATCAGATTTTTAAAAAACAAATCCCAGCTGAAAAAACAGCTTAAAACACCCTAGCCTAAGTCTGGTTTTAGAGGGCTTTTGGTCATTTTCAGACTGGTCAACCAGCTAAAACCAGCCAACCAGCCTAGGCTGGTTTAAGCTGTTTTTTTCAGCAGGGATTCCTGACCATAATGAATTTTTAAAAATCTAAATATGATCAAACATAAATAAATATTTAAAAGATTGTTGATAATTAAACACTGCATCATTAGGGTTGGTATATGCATGCATCTGGGTGGACTAACCTGTACCGTGACGTCCTTGAAAACGCTGGGAGAGTGCGTGTAAGTAACCTTCCATGAAAGCACCTGGCTCCCTAAAACACCAAAACAATTGACCGACGAGGAAGAGATCCGAACCTACGCATGTCGAGCGCAGTGGATTAGCTGTCCATCCCTGCTGGAGGCTGGATTAACTTTTACCATAACATCCTTCACAAGATGCTCAGAGGGAACGGGTAAGAATCCTTCTACAACAGCCGTGCACCCTCACAAACACCACAGCACTTGAACGACAAGGATGGGATTCAAACCCACACGTGCAAAGCACAATGGATTAGCAGTCCATCGCCTTAACCACTCGGCCACCTCGTCAGAACTTGCCTGCTTGCTGTGCTGGAAGCTGGACAGTGTTGTTTTTTTTGTTCAACCTGCAGGGGTCTTACTGAAAAGATGAAGTTTAAGGTTGTCATAAAGAGCTTTTCAGTAGCTGTGATTAGTGCCCCAGAGTTAACGTCCAATATTAGGTGTTTCTTCTGGTTTTGTTGGAGAGAAACTAGACAGAATGCCTGAGTCTAACAAAGGCAGCATAGCTGGCCCTGGGTTTCTGTCAAAATATGTTTTCAGTGTCCTTGCATTCTTCGTTATCTTACCCTAATTCCTGTAGAGGCCAACAAATACATCCCGATCTCAACCATTTTGTCCGCTAATCAGTGTTGTAACCCCGCCCCTCTTAACAGATTACCCACAGTTCCATTCTCCCAGATTCGCCAAAGCAGCGCATACTTTTCTTTAACTAAAGAGGAAACAACGTATAAGTAAGTCTTTTTTGGGCATATCCATAACCGCTTCTGCTGACACAGCATGCACTCATTGGTGCCAGAAGTCTAGCTTTGCTAGCAGTTTAAAATTTGATACCACCTTGTCGTTGCATGTCCAGATTGGTACACAGAAGAGCTCACAGGCGAGATCGTAATTCTTTCGCAGAGGCAATATTGTAGCCTATGAAGTCAATCTGAGGCGTGATCATTGCTGGTTGAAAACTTTACCCAATTCCCCGCCGAGATGACTTGAAATTTTTGTCAGCCTCTTAGAAGGCTTAGCAATTTGTTGAAAAGATAATCTGTGCTTCTGTTTCTTTTACGTGCTGCAGGCTGCGTTAGTGGGGAGCTCCTCTGCATGCATCTGGGTGGACTAACCTGTACCGTGACGTCCTTCAAAATGCTGGGAGAGTGCGTGTAAGAAACCTTCCATGAAAGCACCTGGCTCCCTAAAACACCAAAACAATTGACCGACAAGGGGGAGATTCAAACCTACGCATGTCGAGCGCAGTGGATTAGCTGTCCATCCCTGCTGGAGGCTGGATTAACTTTTACCATAACATCCTTCACAAGACGCTCAGAGGGAACGGGTAAGAATCCTTCCACAGCAGCCGTGCACCCTCACAAACACCACAGCACTTGAACGACGAGGATGGGATTCGAACCCACGCGTGCAGAGCACAATGGATTAGCAGTCCATCGCCTTAACCACTCGGCCACCTCGTCCCCCACATTGATGGTCTCCTGATGGAGTCTGGAGTTTGGTATATTTGTATACTTACGAGATGAGTGTTTTTGCAGCTTATATCGGTAAAGATGACGTTAAAGTCTCCATAACGTCCTTCAAAACACTAAGAGGGTGCGAGTAAGATACCTTCCACGGTTGCACTGGGCTCTCTCAGACGCCAAAGCTAACGAACGATGAGGATGGGATTCGAACCAACACGTGCAGAGCACAATGGATTAGCAGTCCATCACCTTAACCACTCAGCCACCTCGTCACCCACATGCACCCTCTCCTGCAGGAGACTGGACTGTGGCATATCTGTATGTTTTTAACGAGGCAATTTTGGTAAAGATGACATTAAAAATTTGCCATAACAATCCGCTAAGAGGGTTCGAGTAAGATACCTTCCAGGGAATCACCGGGCTGGCTCTCTTAAACAATGGGATGGGATTTGAACCCATGCGTGCAGAGCACAATGTATTAGCAGTCCATCGCCTTAACCACTCGGCCACCTCATCAGAGCTTGCCTGCTTGCTGTGCTGGAAGCTGGACAGTGTTGTTTTTTTTTTTTTTTCAACCTGGAGGAGTCTTACTGAAAAGATGAAGTTTAAGGTTGTCATAAAAGCTTTTCAGTAGCTGTGATTAGTGACCCAGAGTTAACGTCCAAGATTAGGTGTTTCTTTTGGTTTTGTTGGAGAGAAACTAGACAGAATGCCTGAGTCTAACAAAGGCAGCATAGCTGGCCCTGGGTTTCTGTCAAAATATGTTTTCAGTGTCCTTGCATTCTTCGTTATCTTACGTCATTACAATTTTACGTCATTGGAAGGCGCCGAGAATGGCTGCCTCGGTGCGAAGCTCCTCAGCTGTTGCAATGTTTTTGTTTGTTTTTCCTGTTTTGTGTTCATCCAACATGATCAGTTATACCAGGGATGAGCTGCTGAACATTCTGCAGTGCACACCAATTAATCACCAGCCGGTTCTTAACTTCTCTGCAGAGCGTTGTCCTCGGCGGCGCGGCGGCTCTATGGAAACGCTACAAGACGCGCAGGCGGGGAAAGCGAGCCGGCGCGCTCGTCAAAAACAGACTGCGCGGTTTCAGAATGCCGCTGCCTTGCATTCATCTCGCGAATCTCTGCTCTCTTCCTAACAAAGTGGAGGAATTACTTCTGCTCACATGCATAAATAAGGACTTTAACAACTCTGCTGCGCTGTGCTTCACGGAAACCTGGCTAAACGAAGCCATCCCGGACAGCGCACTACAACTACCGGACTTCCAGCTGTACAGAGCAGATCGCGACACGGAGGCAACGGGGAAAACGCGCTGTGGAGGGACATGCTTTTACATTAACAGGAGGTGGTGTACGGATGTAACTGTGTTAAAGAAGATGTGCTGTCCTGACGTGGAAGTGCTTTTCATTAACTGCAAGCCGTTCTACTCGCCGCGGGTGTTTTCCTCGTTTATTCTGACCAGTGTTTACATCCCACCGCATGCGATCGTGAGTATTGCTCTTTCACTGCTGGCTGATCTAATCACAGAGACAGAACAAAAACATCCAGACTCTGTTTTTATCATTCTTGGGGATTTTAACCAAGCAAAACTCACACATGAGCTGCCTAAATTCAGACAGCACATTACATGCCCTACCAGAGACAATAACATTCTGGACCATTGCTACACAACAATAAAAGATGCATATTGCTCCGTGGCCAGAGCAGCTCTAGGACTCTCTGATCACTGCCTGGTTCATCTTATACCAACTTACAGGCAAAAACTTAAAACTACTAAGCCAGTATTAAGGACTGTTAAGAGATGGACCAACGACACAGAGCAGGTCTTACAAGCCTGTTTTGAATGCATTGACTGGAGTGTTTTTGAAGCTGCAGCCACCGACCTGGATGAGCTCACAGAGACCGTAACATCATACATTAGTTTCTGTGAGGAGTTATGCATCCCTACCAGGACCTACTTATCATTTCAGAATCAGAAAGAGCTTTATTGCCAGGTATGTTCACACATACGAGGAATTTGTTTTCGTGACAGAGCTTCTACAGTGCAACAGAATTACAGAGACAGGACAAAAAACAGATAATAAATATATTCAAAAAATAGAAGTGAGTGTTAAATGCAAATATACAAATAGACAAGTGTATGTACAGGTGTATTACTATATACAACATTATATGTGCAGCTGTTATGTGCAAATTGGCATGTAAAGTGTGTTGTTAAATAAGTGTATGTGTATGTAGAAAGTGTATTGCAAGTAGTGATGTTGGTTCCATGATTATTATCATCAAGTGTTCATGAGATGGATTGCCTGAGGGAAGAAACTGTTCCTGTGTCGGGCTGTTCTGGTGCGCAGTGCTCTGTAGCGTCGACCAGAAGGTAACAGTTCAAAGAGGCAGTGTGCTGGGTGTGAGGGGTCCAGAGTGATTTTGGCAGCCCTTCTGCTCGCTCTGGATAAGTACAGTTCTTGGAGAGTAGGGAGGGTTGTACCAATGACTCGCTCAGCAGTCCGAACTATTCGACGTAGTCTTTGAAGGTCAGATTTGGTAGCTGAGCTGAACCAGACAGTTATTGAAGTGCAGATGACTGATTCAATGATGGAGGTGTAGAACTGTTTCAGAAGCTCCTTTGGGAGGTTGAACTTCCTCAGCTGACGAAGAAAGTACAACCTTTGTTGAGCTTTTTTGACAATGGAGTCAATGTGAGTGTCCCACTTCAGGTCCTGAGAGATGGTGGTGCCCAGGAACCTGAATGACTCCACTGCAGTCACAGTGCTGTCCATGATGCTCAGTGGGGGGAGAGCAGGGGGGTTTCTCCTGAAGTCCACTATCATCTCCACTGTTTTGAGCGTGTTCAGCTCCAGGTTGTTGTGACTGCACCAGAGAGCCAGCTCCTTGACCTCCTGTCTGTACGCAGACTCGTCACCATCCTGAATGAGGCCGATAAGAGTGGTGTCGTCTGCAAACTTTAGGAGCTTGACAGAGCGGTCCTTTGAGGTGCAGTCATTCGTGTACAGAGAGAAGAGCAGAGGGGAGAGGACACACCCCTGGGGGGCGCCAGTGCTGATTGTGCGAGTCCTGGATGAGGATTTACCCAGCTTGACCAACTGCTGCCTGTCCGTTAGAAAGCTGTTGATCCACTGACAGACAGAGGTGGGCACGGAGAGCTGAGTTAATTTAGGCAGGAGAAGTTTTGGGATGATGGTGTTAAAAGCTGAGCTGAAGTCAACAAACAAGATCCTCGCATAGGTCCCTGGTCTGTCTAGGTGTTGCAAAACATAATGCAGTCCCATATTTACTGCATCATCCACAGACCTGTTTGCTCTGTAGGCAAACTGAAGAGAGTCCATTGAGGGTTCAGTGATGTCTTTCAAGTGGGCCAGCACCAGCTTTTCAAACGACTTCATGACCACAGATGTTAGCGCCACCGGTCTGTAGTCGTTTAGTCCTGTAAGTTTGGGTTTCTTTGGGATGGGTATGATGATGGAGCGTTTGAGGCAGGAGGGCACTTCACACAGCTCCAGTGATCTGTTGAAGATCAGGGTGAAGATGGGGGCCAGTTGGTCAGCACAGGATTTTAAACAGGCTGGTGTTATAGAATCTGGGCCTGGTGCTTTTCTCCTCTTTTGTTTCCGGAAGACCTGGCACACATCATCTTCATTGAACTGAATTGCAGGTATGGGGGAGGCGGGGGGTGGTGGAGGTGTTAATGGTGGCGTGAAGAGCAGTTCAGGGTGGGTGTGGGGGGTTTTCTCAAACCGGCAGTAAAACTCATTCAGGTCGTTAGCAAGTTGTTCATTGTCTACAGTGCTGGGGGATGGTGACTTGTAACTCGTGATATTCCTTAGGCTTTTCCACACGGATGCCGAGTCGCTGGAAGAGAACTGACTCCTTAGTTTTTCAGAGTAGTTCTTTTTGGCGACTCTGATCTCTCTCTCCAAGGTGTACTTCGCTTGCTTATACAAGGCCCTCTCCCCATTCCTGTAAGCAGCCTCTTTGGCCTGACGTAGCTGTCTGAGTTTTACAGTGAACCATGGTTTGTCATTGTTGTATGTGAGTTGAGTCCTGGTAGGGATGCACACATCTTCACAGAAACTAATATAAGATGTTACAGTCTCTGTGAGTTCATCCAGATCGTTAGCAGCAGCTTCAAAAACACTCCAGTCAGTGAGGTCGAAACAGGCTTGTAGATCCCGCTCTGTTTCATTAGTCCATCTTTTCACAGATCTTAATACAGGTTTGGCTGTTTTCAGTTTCTGTCTGTAGGTTGGTATAAGATGGATTAAACAGTGATCAGAGTGTCCCAAAGCTGCTCATTGAACAGAGTGGTATGCATCCTTTATTGTGGTGTAGCAGTGATCCAATATGTTGCTGTCTCTTGTGGGACATGTAACATGCTGTCTATATTTTGGCAGTTCACGGGATAGTTTTGCTTTGTTAAAATCCCTGAGAATGATTAAAACAGAGTCCGGCTGCTGTCGCTCAATTTCCGTTATCTGGTCGGTTAGTTTCTGTATCGCCAGGCGCGCATGCGCGTCCGGCGGAATGTAAACAGAGACGAGGACAAACGAGCAGAACTCACACGGTGAGTAGAAAGGCTTACAGTTAATAAACAGTGCTTCTAGATCTGGACAGCACATCTTCTTTAAAACTGTTACATCTGTACACCACCTTTCATTGATGTAAAAGCACGTCCCGCCACCGCGCGATTTCCACATCGTTTCCTCGTCGCGATCCGCTCTGAACAGCTGATAGCCGGGAAGGTGAAGCGCGTTGTCCGGTATGGTGTCGTTCAGCCAGGTTTCCGTGAAACACAGAGCAGCTGAATGCATAAAATCCTAGTTTGTCTGAGAGAGCAGAATGAGTTCGTCTATTTTGTTGGGTAGAGAGCAGAGATTTGCCAGATGGATGCTCGGTAATGCGGTTCGAAATCCGCGCTGTCTGAGTTTCACAAGCGCGCCTGCACGCTTCCCACGCCGGCGCTTCAGAACGCGCTTGAGTAGCACCGCGGCTCCTCCGACAACAATGTCCAACAGAACATCAGATAAGTCCAAGTCTGGAAAAGTATTTGGTGGTGTATGCGTCTGAATGTCCAACAATTCGTCTCTGGTGAAACTAATTGTAGGAATGTGACTAAAAACAGGACAAACTAACAAAAAAACGAAAAATACTGCAGAGCACGACACGGAGGCAGCCATCATCGCCGGCACCATCTTGGATAATAAATGTTATTGTTCCACTAGAATTTGTTTTGTCTCACGTCGTCCCACAACAACATCATATAGTTTAGAATACTGTACAATGTTTTATCACAATTAATTATTTTAGTGTCCATTTCATTCAGCATGTTTAATATTGGGGCATCCACGTTTTTTGACATACTATAAACCAGGGTTTCTGCAGGTTTCACCAAGTTAATTGTAAGACTTTAAGACATTTTTAAGACCATCATGACTGAAATTTTAGACTCATAAAGGGTTAAAGGCTAAGGAATTTTTTTAATAGGCAAGATGGAATAGATTTTTATTTGCCCTATCAAAAAAAAAAAAAAAGAATTTAATACATTCAATAATACAATAATAAATTAATAATAAAAAGAAAAAAAATATATATATATATATTTATATATATATATATATATATATATATATATATATATATATATATATTTAGATATTTCTTAGCAAAAGGTCTTAATTATTGTGTAAAAGCTTTACTTGTATCCATACACTTTCTCCAACATAAACTTTCTTAAAAACATAAAAAAAAAAATGAACAAATGTTTTAAAAACTATAATAAACTAAATCTATGCGCAACAATCTGTCCAGGTCGATGTCCTCAGCAGTAAATACATGGAGCACGTTTAAACAAATGTTATTGTGAGGAAAATAATTAAACCATTATGATAAATAGAGTTAAAATGACCCTTTTAAGTAAAAAGTTTAGTTAAGTTAAGTTTGGTGCTCCAGTTTCCCACAAGTTTAAAGACATGTGGTATAGGTGAATTGGGTAGGCTAAATTGTCCATAGTCTATGAGTGGGAATGTGTGTGTATGGATGTTTCCCAGAGATGGGTTGCAGCTGGAAGGGCATCCGCTGCGTAAAACAAATGCTGGATAAGTTGGCGGTTCATTCCGCTGTGGCGACCCCGGATTAATAAAGGGACTAAGCCGACAAAAAAATGAATGAATGAATAATGTTTCTTTTTTTATATTTCCTTGCTTCAAATCTCATTGGTAAAATGAAGACTTGTTTAAACAAGATTTAAGACTTTTTAAGACCCCGCGGAAACCCTGTTTAAACACAATAGCCCTTGTAATTAGTTATTATAATAATGATGTAATTCTAACTCTAAGTTTAAATCCATGAAGAAGTTGATAAAAAAAGGGAATTTTGATCAACGTGACATGCGCAAATGGACAGTACTAAGCCAACACTATCACCGTAATAGCAGATATCTTCTAGGAGAATACTGTAGGTCAAATATTCTCAGCTTAGTTAAACTTTAATTTTTTTTAAAAATTTATTTTATATAGCGCCAGTTGGTCTTTGAGAATGAAAATTAACCTGTTTGTTCCTGCGGATCTTCATGTTTGACTCTGAATGTTTCTTCAATCTTCACATCTTCACTCTCCTCTTTAATAAACGCCATCTTTATAACAGTGTAGAGATCAGTCGCTTCAGCAGGAGTTTTTCTCTGCGTTTGGACACTTTATCCTGTTTCAAATGAACAAAACAATAAAAAAGTTCAGTTTAAAATAAATAAAACAATGAACAGAAACAAAATAACTTCTCTTCAACACTTGCTTCAACAGTTTCTTTATATGAGAGTAATTAACAAACAGAAATCAGGTAAGTCCAAGCAAGAAACAACTGCCACAAATGACCTGATTAAAACTAGTTCTCCATTTCTTATATATAGTGATGTTTATTTAGAATGGACTGACATTATGCTGTTCAATAAATTAAACCTTCATTAAAACACTTCTTACACACATTTCTGTTACTTTATTCAAACGTTATTCAGCTGTGCTCTTAATTGTTTTGTTTGTTTTATTTATTTTATTGTCTGCTTACAGCAACGTTGTCGCACTCCCACCTCTCGGGGGACACATAGGCTGCGTCCGAAACCGCATACTTCCATACTATACAGTACGCTAAAATCAGTATGCGAGCAGAGTAGTATGTCCGAATTCATAGAATTCGAAAATCAGTATGCGAGAAGTTCCCGGATGACTTACTACTTCCGGCGAGATTCTGAAGTGCGCATCCCATGCAGGCTGCGCTATCCCATGGTGCCCCGCGAGAGAATTCATGAATGGGAGTGAAGCGACGCAACTGACGCAGGTAGGTCACGTGACCGTGACAAAATGGCGGATGTAGTATGTCCGAATTCCATTCATACTTCTCACATTCATACTATATAGAACGTACTTTTCTAACGGCCGAGTAGTACGTTTAAATTCAAATGCAGTACCTACTGAGTAGTAGGCGGTTTCGGACGCAGCCATAAAGTTTAACAATAGCCCTCATTACTGTGAGTAAAACAGTACTACGTTGTATAACGTGTTAAAATAATATTGTCAACAGCAGGTACATCATTTAGCGTCGGGTGAAAAAACTGAAACTTTAATCAATCGTGTTATATCTGTGTAAAAGTTAAAACTAACCTTTCTCTAGTCGAATCACAGCGCAAGAGCGGCGCAGCCTTATGACGTCATACGCCACGCCAAAATAAAAGTCTTTTTTTGTTTTGCATTTTTTTTTGCCACTTACTGTTGCAGTCATGATGACTTATTGATACATCTCTCCCTCGTTTTCCACTTTACACTATATCTGCTCTCTCACACACACACACACACACACACACAGATATTTAGTGTTTAAAACTGATCAAAACATTTAAACATTTTAAGACAATTTTGAACAACTTTAATCCACTTTGACTTGTTTGTCTAAAACACATTACTTCATATTAATATGAGTCCAAATCTCATCCTCATAATTAACTCATCTTAGCTACTTCTACAACTTCTTAATTAGTTTCTTTTTTATTCATATGAATTTTCGTCTCTCTTTATCTTATTCCACATTTCCTGCCATTCTTTAGCAATATCTTCAGTAATGATATTTAACTTTATCTTTACTTACAGAAGCATTAAAGGGGTAGTGAAATTCAATTCTGTCATTTACTCACCCTCCACTTGTTCCAAACCTGTTTGAGTTTCTTCTGCTGAATGCAGATGAAGAGAATACAGGGGCAGAAACAGCCATTCAGCCTAAAGTGCTATTTAAAGTGTTAACTATAGATTATGTTCAAGAAAAATGAGGAAAGCCATTGGACAACAGTGGTTTGTTCTGCAGACATGAAGAAATTCTTAAGAGTCTGATTATACTAACATGCTTATTAGGCCTATATAAACTGCTTTTACTCCAGCCAGGCTAAACACTATCACGATTGGTGTACTCTGCTAAAGTATTGGATGTACCAAAATCAGTTATTAAAAAAAATATTCAGGGCTGTTTAATTTCATATGGAAAAACAAACTTCAATATTTAAATAAAATATTTGATGTAATCCATATAATCAAGGAGGTATGAATGTGCTTGATTTTGATACTTCCAATACAATTTTTAAGTTGAATTGGATTAAACATTATATTAAACATAAAAATGAAATATGGTATTTAATTAATTATTAAATCCCAAACCTTATTTTTGAAAAAGTCAGTGGTATCGAGTTTCTTTTAAAGTGTGACTTTGAGATTAATAAACTCCCCATTCAGTTGTCTAATTTTCACAGGCAGGCTCTTTTATGTTGGATTTTTCTATACAAACACAATTTTCTCCCCATAAACAAATAATATGGAATAATAAAACTGTCAGATATAAGAATAAATCATTTGTCATGATAACTGGGTCAAAAAAGATATTCTATTGGTCTCACAGTTATTAAACGATGAAGGATATTTATTGACTTATACTGAATCTTTAGAGAAGTTTAGTTTTCCAGCGCCTCCACGAGATTATAGTAGAGTAATTGATGCAATACCAGCCGGCCTGGCGAGGCTTTTGCAGGGTTACAGTGAAGCAAATAAACTAACAGTTAAAATGAGATTCTATTAGATGGTGTTGATATCAAAGATAGAAAATATAATAATACATTTCTTAGAAGTTTGATTCATTATCCTGCAACTTTTAGACACAAGTACTTCTGGAATAACCCATTTGAGAATATCAACTGGAACTTGGTCTGGACTTACAACAACAAATATTGTGTCACTAATAAAATCAGTGAAATCTGCTTTAAAATTACACATAAAATATATCCAACCAACCAGTTTCTCAAGAGATATAAAGTTGATCTTTCTGAGACGTGTGTTTTTTTGTGGAACGGATGTCAAGACTGTTATGCATTTGTTTTTTGATTGTATGTATGTTAAATATTTCTGGTTTGATGTTGAATGTCTATTTAATACACTGAGTGGTCATACATTATCATTAAGAAAATAGATGTCATATTTTACAGAGATAAAAAAGATATAGATAAGTATCTCCTGTTTATGTTGAATCTTTTGATATTATTAGGCAAGTTTCATATACACACGTGTAAATGGTGGAAGCAGAAGCCGAACATCTTCCATTTCAAGGCTGATTTAAAAATCTATTTTGAAACTCTTAAAGGACTTTCAAGCTGTAAAGCGACCAGAACTGTGAATATACTTCAGAAGCTAAACTCCTCTTCTCTATGGTAAATGTTGTGTATACCCACTCTTGTTTTTTACTTGTTTTTCTTCTTTCTTTCTTTTTTCTTTTGTTATTCTGTTTAAAGATGCTAAGCTAAAATGTGAATATCTTATTGCAAGGTTTGTTATGCATTTGACAGAATATAAATAAAAAAGCCTGTCCAAACAGCTTAAAAAGTATATATATGAATGTTGTTTAGAGCTTATTGTTTCAGATTTTGTATTGTTACAGTATTTGTTACGAAGAAAGTACTTAAATATGTTTGGCATGTTTTAGAATAACAGGGGCGAGTCAGATTCACAAGTTGTAGCTGCAAATGACAAAACATAAATAATAATGACTTAGTCCTTTTGTTATACCCTAAACTGTCAATGTTTCCTGGGAGATACAACTCATAAAATCATTAAATCATAAATCAAATATTTTAAAAAATCTATTATATGTTTTACTTCGGTCCAGATAATATATTTATAATGACATTAAATATTTTTTGCTTGTCATTTTTTTACTCCTGACTGTTTAAGGATTCAAAAACAAAAAAGCATTTTTTAGAAAGAACTTTAGAAAGAAGCATTTTTTCGGTTTTAATTTTGTTATTTTCAGAACTTTATATATAATCAATACAACAAAAAGCACATCTCTATATGGACACTTATAACTAGGCTACAGTAATCGTTACTCTATCCAACTATGTGTGTTTTTATTTTTCTAATTAAATGAATCTAAATTAATTTGCAATTGGGCTTTTGTATATCTGAAATAGTATGGTGAGTGTATCAGCTGTTTGTGTATTTAAACTCACTTTCTGATACATTAACTTAGCTTTTATATTTACCTAAAAAATAAAAATAAAAGTATATTTTATGAACAGGACATTTAATAATCTGTAAGAGTTGACTTCTAATCTATTATTTGGCCATGTATCTTTTATCCCCCTACTGGACGCATCAGGAACAACAGGGGAGTAAAACTGCCTGGACTCAAGTCTGCAATAAGCTAAAATGATACTTTTAGAAAGATCTTTACACACCGATAATGTCAGCGATGGTCAGACACTAATGCAGCTCACACTAGTTAATCAACGTCATCGTTCCTCGAACACATTCTATTTTAGAACGCCACTGACAGCAACGCCACCGCGCCGCCATATTCAGCT
>CAIGQQ010026810.1:0-25146 GCA_903798035.1 Danio albolineatus
AAAAAAAAAAAAAAAACAGCTTGTGTAAAATTATTTCCTTATTTGAATCTTTGGCCCTTTCATTTTTGTCAACAAGAGTGTGGTTAACTAATTATAGAACTTGAAGCCATATTTCACGAAAAAAAGATGATTATGATATAATTTTCTAAATATTTATACACCCTAAAAATTAAAAAACGCAGTCAACCACTTTGTTCCAATAATGACATTAATACTACACTCTTAAAACAAACGGTTCTATATAGAACCAAAAACGGTTCTATCGAGCGCTTCATATATGGAACCCCAAAAAGGTTCTATATAGAACCATTTTAAGGGTTCATTAAATAGAACCCCAAATGGTTCTTTGAATTCAAGTTAGATGGTTCTATTTAGAACCATTTAAGGGTTCTTTTTATTTATTATTGAATTGTTACTTATGAATGAATAAAAAATAAAACTAATCCAGACAATTCAAATTGTTTAAATTTATTCTATTCATTATACAAAATATTCTTTTAAATAATATTTAAAATTGCACCTCTGCATACTTTGCATTGGACAGCAGATCTACCTTAACAGTTTAATGGCATTAAACACTGTAATTGTAATGACTTCACTTTTCTAAGCTTTTTTACTGTTTGAACAAATACAGAGCTTAACTTTCACACATCTCTAAACGGAAGAGAAATATATCACAATGCAGATAGAAACAATACACAAACAATCAAAACATTAATTAAATAACACTACAATTTCAAAAAGTGGATGGTACCTGCATGTACTGGTCATCACAACATCCATTTTTATACATAATTTAATGAAAAACATTACTAAAATATTGCAAAATGATTAGACAAAGCACTGCAAACAGCCATTCCACAACCTGTAGCATGTCCATGTCTGTCAGCCTCTCTTATAATGTAAATAGTTTTGTCCATGGGTGGCACAGTGGCTCACTGGTTAGAACTGTCACCTCACATCAAGCAGGTCACTGGTTCGAGTCCCGACTGGGCCAGTTGGCATTTCTGTGTGGAGTTTGCAAATTCTCCCAGTGTTCATGTGGGTTTCCTCTGGGTGCTCCGGTTGCCCCCACAGTCCAAAAGCATGTATGGGTGTTTTCAAGTGCTGGGTTGTGGCTGGAAAGGGCAGATTAGTTGGTGATTCATTCCACTGTGGTGCCTCTGATAAATGAGGAAGTTGAAGGATAGCGAGTGAGTGTTGTCCATTGTAATACTGACACTTCAAGTATTGGTGGAATCAGGAGAGCTGCTGAATCCTGGATGGTGTAGGACCTTTGGGTTTCTGTAAAACAATATTTTAATGTTGAGTACTTTTAACCAATTAACATAAGTTATCAAATAGAATTACAGTTATAATTAATACAATTAAAGTGTGTGTGTGTGTGTGTGTGTGTGTGTGTGTGTGTGTGTGTGTGTGTTTGGGGCAAATAGTATGTAGTATAGGATGTAGTTACCTTTTGCGGTTTTCTCTGCTGGTCATGGAGCACTTCCTTCTTTCCTTTCCTTTTTGGCCCATTTTTTTAAAAGATGTTTCTGTGTTCTTCACCAAGTTTTCTATGCAGCATCCTGAATGCAAAATAAAAAAAAAATCGTTTACTTCATGTGTAAGTTTCCAAATGACACATTTTCAGCAACACAAGTTTCTTAAAGTCATCATGGACGCAAAACTATTTGGTACACAATGTAACAGTGTTTACTCACAAGCTGTGGCACTCCAAGAAGAAAAAAACTGCTCCATTAGTTCTGCAAACCCCTCCATAATCTGTGCTCTGGAAAAGGGTGTTCATTCGGTTCTTGACTTATGAATATCTGGTGTCGCATTCTGGGTCCATCACAATCTGAGGTAGGAAGACAGCATTTTAGAGTGTGGAAATATGAATTTATAATACAGAATTAATCTACCTTTGACATAAAATGTATTGAACTGAACTTGCCTTGTGTTAAGTTCCTCAGAGTACAGTTCACTTCCTTTTCATCCCATTATTGTTTCATTTGCGAGATGATAGATGAGCTCACCACTGAAATCCCTTCATTTTTAAATTTGTTTTGAAGACATTGCAACAAGGTACCCTGTAGGCAAATTTACACTTTCTTTTAAAACATATTTTTTCTTTGCAGGACTTTTTAATAAGCAATGACCTTAATATTCTCACTGTATTAAAACAGCAGCAATAAGTAATAGAACATTTATGTGATAAATATATTATTTCAGTACACAACAACCAAATCTGAAATATACATGTTATAAAATACAATATTTACCAGGTGTCCTTGTTGATGACAATTGTGTCATAATTATGGATGCAACGCATGTCCTTCTTTAAGCTGGGATCCTTCCTCTTCAAAGCTACTTGTGTCCTGCAGACCAAGGTTACAATACAATGTTAAAGTCTTTTATAATATTCATTTCATTATACTTAATAAAGTTTGTTTAGAATTAATAGCAATAATACATACCGAGCACAAGATTTACGATGCAGTTCAGTGTCCAGGCTGTTTGAAGAAAAGAAAGATATACATTAAAATATGAATTTTAAACTTAATTAGCACAATAAAATATTAGCACATATATGTAGCCTATATTTAACAAGGTTCAACATTTCACAATACATTTAGCCTGCATGTTTGTCTGTCCTTCATAAATAACACCTGATCTTTTATCTATGGATTATTAAAATATGATTTGGATTTAAAGGATTTCAATAATACACTTAGACGCATAGACTCGGGCGGGCGCGTGCATAGACTCGGGCGGGCACGAGCGCCGCACCTTGCCGTTTTAATGCAGACTAGCCGGCATGTACACTACTTTATAGAGTTTAGCCCGAGTTAAACTCAGCTAAACTCTCACACGAACAAGCTGGAAGTGCTTGTTTGTTCAAGGTTGAAGATAAAAACTGCACGAAAGCGGAAATTGGCTCATAATATTAAGTTACCGTTAAAAGAGCGTGCACGCGCTTCAGGCTCCCTCTCGGAGCTCGCCATTAGGTAACGCACCTGTTTTATTGTTATTGATGTTTTAATTAATACTGACAAACAAATAAAGCAAAATTGTAACTTATTTCGAACAAAAAAGCAGAGCAAAGTCAGCTTGACACAGATTCCTGAACCGAAGGCTGTCGGTCGACGCCATCAGTAACTTACAAGCACAGTTATCCATATGTATATCCATAACGTATACCCCATATTCAGTCGTTGTCACCATACAAGACAAGGGGAGAGAAACATTACCCCGTAATACAAAATATTTCATTATTATAGTTTTAAAAGAGTAATAACGTACCTGAATGAAGCAGCTGCAAAAGCGGAGTTCTCCTTTTCAAAAATTAACCGTCACTCTCTCTCGAGGCTCTTCATCACCAGTCCACCAATGAATGACGTCACCAGAGGGCTTTTTCATGATTATTAGTTTAAAACAATTTATTAAACCATAACAACACACTGTACAGTTTGAATAAACTGGTTATTTAATTTATTTCACAAAATAATTCGTCAAAATGTTAAATATTAAGCATTTATAAAATATTAGTTATATGGTAATGTACAAACCTGCATGAAACTAAAATACTATCATACATTGATTAGGTTTTTGACCATAGCGGTCATTTTATTAGGTTTTGACTCAAAAAGCTTTGTCTCTCTGTGTTATAGCTTATTTTTATTGATAATCTTTACTATATAATCATGTCATAAATCTCACATTATAGAACCATTTTAATCAAAAAGGTTCTTTGCGCTCAAAGGGTTCTAAATAGAACCATTTTTTGGGTAAAAGGTTCTACTGGCCAAGTATAGAACCCTAGGGTTCTATATAGAACCTCAAGGAACCTTTTTTTTTAAGAGTGTAGAATGCTAGCCATTTTTAAATCATGTTGTCTTAAACATTTATGTGCCTGAAAGAGAAAATTAAGTTACAAAAATAAAGTATACATCAAGCGGGAAGTCATGTTAAATAAAGCATCCATAGACTTGGCCAACTATATTTGTTTAATATTGTTAGGATATAGTTTGATTTGTATCCAGTTCATAATGTTGTCATAATATATTCACACTGACATCATTTACATTGTTTGCAAATATAGAGGGCGCTCTGAGAATACTTGAAGGGGATGCTCTTAGACATCATTATAGCCTGAGTTATTTCATCTCTGTTTGCCTAGGCATGATTTAGATCCAATTTGATTCTTAAGAGACTCTAAAACTGTCAAAGAGGAGACGGTCTCTGAATACAATGGTGCACGCGATTGATTTCAGACCATAAGGAGTGTATGTGGGCTGGCGTTCTGTCGTGCAACTTTGGATAAGTTTAACTGCCTCGGTCAAAGGTCATAAGGATCTCGATTTCATTTTCTACCAGCCTATAAAGAGACTGAAACAGATGTCTAACTGAGACATCTCTGCAATGTCAAGCTATTCAATGCAGTGACAGGTCAGAGCAGTGATTGTGATGATAAATAGCGTTTCAGCATCAACTTTTCATTCTTTGTTTACCGCAAAATTACCTGGCAGTCTGAGGTAACAGCCGCCACTGAAAAATGATGCATATAAATCAGACGGAATCATTTGCTGCTTCAGCATTTTACTTTGAAAGGTCTATAAAGGGGCAATCCTGCTTTCATGCAAGCGTGTTAATCTCAATATATCTGTTTTTGTCACTCAGTTGTGCAGATTGCAGAGCAATGGAACTGGCCATTCGTAGAAGCTAGCAAGCCTTCTACTTAACGAAACAGGAAAGAGGATGTGGTTTCACTCAGTGGAATAATATGCTGTCGTAATGATTGATAAAATGTCACGTTGCATGTTAAAACGTACCAGTACAAGTACCAGTAAATAAAAAAAGCATATTTTTTTCAGTAAGTATCCATGCATATGATTGTAATTTAAAAGGAAATAAGCCCCAAAAAGAAGAAACGCTTACTAAAACTGCGTTAATTCAGTTTTTATTTATTTATATAGTCTGTGAGGTTTTGTATTTAGCATGAATCTATTACATTGATCAAAAGTAATATAAAGTACTGTATAAAGGGAGCTACAGAAGATCAGTCTCAAAAATAATACATATATGAAATAAAATTCATACACGCACAGCACAAATCACATTTACAAAATTTTGTGAATTCAAAACACAATTCAAAAATACAACACACGATTTGTAAATTCACAAGTTAAATTATTTTTGCCAGATGAATTGGATTTATTAAATCGTGTTTTGAATTTACAAATGGGTTTTGTGTATTTTTGAATCGTGTTTTGAATTTACGAATGGGATTTGTGTATTTTTGAATCGTGTTTTGAATTTACGAATTGGATTTGTGTATTTTTGAATAGGGTTTAAATTTAAGAATGGGATTTGTGTATTTTTGAATCAAGTTTTAAATTTACGAATCGGATTTGTGTATTTTTGAATCATGTTTTGAATTTACGAATGGGATTTGTGTATTTTTTAATCGTGTTTTGAATTTACAAATTGGATTTGTGTATTTTTGAATCAGGTTTTGAATTTACAAATTGGATTTGTGTATTTTTGAATAGGGTTTAAATTTAAGAATGGGATTTGTGTATTTTTGAATCAAGTTTTAAATTTACGAATCGGATTTGTGTATTTTTGAATCGTGTTTTGAATTTACGAATGGGATTTGTGTATTTTTGAATCGTGTTTTGAATTTACAAATTGGATTTGTGTATTTTTGAATCAGGTTTTAAATTTACGAATTGGATTCGTGTGTTGTATTTGTCTATTATCTTTCTATTCAAGAAAGTCTCTCAAAAAAGTAAATACACTCAAAAAATTATTTTTATTGCTTGTTCAAATTACTTATTTAATATGAGCTGAAATAACACAATTCTGGATTTTTGTTCAATCTACTTAAATTAATAACGCAACTGAATGGATTTGTGTTGGGACAGCATTAATGAATTGTGTGGGACCCTGCATTTTTTACTGTGTACTTTTTTATAAGAAATAAATACTTTTATTCAGCAAGAACTCATTAAACTGATAATAAGTGACAAACGATTTTAACATTACATAAATATGCTGAGAAGCAAATCAGTGTATTAGAAGTACACTGAAAAAAATGATGTCTGCAAAATTGTTGCAAGCAATTCATATGTGTTGAATTTAAACAAACAAATTAAATTTAGTAATGTTCAACTCATTTTTGAATATTTTTTTGTGTGTAACATTAAAGCATTGCGTGACACTAGAGACTGGAGTAATAGCTTTGACATTGTTACACATTTAATAATACTTTTTAATATTTCATGAAAAAAAAAATGATCTGTATTTTGGGTCAAATAAATGCAGCCTTTGTGAGCAGATGATAGGTTTTCCAAAAACAAAGCCACGCTGATAAAAAAAAGGATGATTTCTTATTCAAAGACAGTCTAAAATAACCTCAAGAATAAAAATGCTGGTTATTTTACCCTACATTTGAATAAAATGTGGGCCAACCCAATTGCTTAGTTAACATTAAACTGGATGGGTTGCTCCATACTTTATCAAAATTTTGGTTTTAAAACCTCGACATTTTTTAAAGCTTGTACAGTAAGATGTTTATATTCAGACAAGTAGATTCGTAATTATTCAATCACTGCCATAACACTGCTTATTATGTATAAGACATTGCCTGTAATTCCATCCGTCTGCAATAGAAGATTTATGATCAAAAACAACAGACACTCAGGAAACAGCTGAACGTTCTAAATTTGAGCTCAATGTTCTAAATGTGTCCTAATTGCTTCAGAAGGAATGTTGTGGAGTGAAGAGTCACACAGAGCTCCAGCAGTTGCCTAGCAGCAGAGCACTGCAAAAGGAACACACAGATTTACCTGCACCGTGTGCTTCATGTCTATAGATTAAAATTGATCATTTGAATGTCTTTAATGAACTATCAAATCAATTAGATCACTGTTGTGTTTGTTTACATTCGTCCTACCTTCAGCTTCACCCTTTTGCAGATTACCTACATCCTCCTCTATTGTCTCTGCCCCTCTGTCTCTTTCATTACATGACACATGAGTTCTTCTATTGAGTGCGTCTATAGTGAAAACTGTAAGCTGTCATTCCTCGTGCTTCAGAAGCTGAAGACCTGAGGCCCTCTGAGGGACTTTAGAGGAGACTCACTGTAGGTGGCCTTTCTGAGAAAGCTGAAATAATTGGCAAAGGCATAGTCACAATAATAATCAGCCTGTTAAGGTAACGGGAAGAGACAGGAAGTCTGCAAAATCGCTTTTGTTCTGTGGGGCCCTGCAAAAGCAGCTAACTGACATGGAACAGCATGACACTGTTGTGTGTGTGTGTGTGTTTTTTTATTATTATTCCGTTCATGAGTAATATGTTGACATTTCCTCTCACCCAAATAGCCAAGATTGTTTTTTTTATAATTATGGTGATTCATAAAATGGAAGTCAACGGCTACTGGCACTTTGAGAGTCATATAAAAACACACAGACAAAATAAACAATATAAACACCAGTGACTCTTAGTGATACATCGATGTCTTATGAAGTCAAAGGATCTGTCTGTGCAAGATTTTTTAAACAGACCAAATATTTAATGTCACCTCAGTGTATCATCAGAGATTCATTCTGTGGTCACTCGTTATTTTAAGCTACGCTTTTTGCTATTAATTAACCATTAACTAAGACTTTTAGCTCAATAAACTACTAATTTGCAGCTAGTAAGGTAGTAGCTAATAATATGTATTGTCTGCTAAACCTGCACTTGGAAAGCTACCTCCTAAGGATCCATGTTTACCTTGTTTTTTGTTTTTTTTCCCCCCAAAACTCCATAAAGCTGATTTGTAAAAGCCAAATATGTTTGACAAAATATAACTCTTTAACTCTTTCTATTTTTCTGACTGATAATGCGATTTGATTTTCCGATTTAATTTAAGTCGAGTTTCAGCTCAATCATGTACAATAATGTGCAGCATACACTTTAACTTAAAGTATTAGATTTAGGAACAACAAATAATAACTTGACTTCTAGTTGATTGTTTTTTTTTATATATCAAAATTGGCTTATAGAAAGGCAAAGGCCTCTAGATTATGCTTATTTTACCAAAAAAAAAATATGATCATGCCTTTCTTTTTATTTATTTAGTTAGGACAGTAAGGTCTGACTTTGCTTAGACAAAAGTCTTGTCACTTAACAGAAATAATGTACAGTATAGAATATAAAGTCATGGTGCAGTGGAAAAAGAATTAATATTGTGTATGACTCCCATGAGCTTGGAGGACTGCATCCATACATCTCTGCAATGACTCAAATAACTTGAATAAGCGTTCTTGCAGGACTTCCAGAGTTCATCAAGATTTTTTGGATTCATCTTCAATGTTTCCTCCTTCATCTTGCCCCACAAGCTCAACAATGTTCATGTCTGGTGACTGAGCTGGCCAATTCTGGAGCACCTTGACCTTCTTTGCTTTCTGGAACTTATATGTAGAGGCTAAAGTATGAGAAGGAGTGAAAAATTTGGCCTCTCCTGTGGTTTGTAATATAATAATATAATGTCTTGATACCTCAGGCTGTTGATGTTGCCATCCACTCTGCAGATCTGTCGCACACCCCCACACTGAAAGTAACCCCAAACCATGACTTTTCCTTCACTAAACTTGACTGATTTCTGTGAGAACCTTGGGTCCATGTGGGTTCTAATAGGTCTTCTGCAGTATTTGTGGTGATTGGGATACAGTTCAACAGATGATTCATCTGAAAAATCGACCTTCTGCCACTTTTCCAAATGATCAACTAGAAGTCAAGTTATTATTTACAACAGGGATCGATGACAAGACTTTTGTCAGGTAGTATACTTTAACTACATAAATATATATTTACCAAATATTTATTTAAACATGCATTTACATAACAAAATTGAAATGTTGCAGGATTTCCAAAATCACAATTTTAATAAAATTAAAAAATTTAAACGGTGTTATTAACAGTCCAGAAATTACTGTGGTTTACCTAGAAACTGGCAGTGGTGTAAAGTAACTAATTACAAATACTCAAACTACTGTAATTGAGTAGTTTTTCTCAGGAATTGTAATTTACGGAGTAGTTTTATAAAGGTGTACTTTTACTTTCCCTTGAGTACATGTTTAGTGCAGTATCGGTACTTTTACTTCAATACTTTCCTTTAACCAGCAGTCACTACTTTATTTCTTTCTTGTCTATGGTCATTGTCTAAAGTAGAAAGATCAGTCCTGTGATTCCTGTCCAATTAAATCACACATAGAAAGTAAATCGCACCATACTGAACAACCTCAAGACATGGGCGCTTTATAAATGCAGTAAACATTTTGGAAACATTAAAAATGTCCAAGAAGATGTCCAAAATCATTACACACAATGATCCAGAGACTTTTTATAGACTGCATATCACTGACAATGATGGATGTCGACTGTATGATGACTGAAATCACCAAACAGCTTTAAACAATCACTAAATGGAACAAATGAAGAATAGAAGGAAGGGCCAAATAAAAGGAAGGACCGAACAAGGAATGGAAGGAAGGATCAAAGAACCAAATAAATAAAGGACAGATTCAAGGAAAGACCAAACAAACTAAGGAAGGAAAGAACGAACGAACCAACGAATGAACAAAGGACCTAATGTAGGAAGGAACAAAAATATGAAAGAAAGATTGAGCGAACAAATGAAGGGAGGAAAGAAGGAAGGACCAAATAAATAAAGGAAGAAAGCAAGGAAGGAATGAACAAACTAAGGAAGGAAAGAAGGAACGAACAAATGAACAAAGGACCTAATGTAGGAAAGAACAAGAATATGAAAGAAAGAATGAGCGAACAAATGAAGGGAGGAAAGAAGGAAGGACCAAACGAATAAAGAAAGAAATCAAGGAAGGACTGAACAAACTAAGGATGGAAAGAAGGAACGAACAAATGAACAAAGGACCTAATGTAGGAAGGAACAAGAATATGAAAGAAAGAATGAGCGAACAAATGAAGGGAGGAAAGAAGGAAGGACCAAACGAATAAAGGAAGAATTCAAGGAAGGAAAAACTAAAGAAAGGAAGGAACGAACAAACAAATGAATGAACAAAAGGACCTAATGTAGGACCAACAAATTAACAAACATATTAGCAAAAATATGAACGAACGAAGGATGGAACGAAGAAAAGAGGAAAACTAGCAAATGAATGAAGGAAGGAGAGAACAAACAAATAATTGAAGGAAGGTTGAAAGGAACGAATGAAAATAGGAAGATCCCTAAATACACAACATGTTGTTTGTGTAGGGATGTGTAAACGTAACATTCTGTAAACGTATAACTTTTTCTACAGCGTAATACTCACTACTCACTACTCTTGAGTACTTTTAAAAGGTCTACTTTTTACTCATACTTTGAGTAATATTTACTACGGATACTTTTACTCGCACTGCATTTTTGGGCAAGTAATGGTACTTAAATATGATTTTTCAGTACTCTTTCCACCACTGGAAACCTGTAATCATGGACAAACTAAATATAGTTCATTCCCCCATGTAAAACAAAATTGGTCGTCATCAAAAGCATACCCCTCCCGCCATCCCTCCCTCTTCACCCCAAGGTTTATTTGTATTATCTTTGTCATGGTGAAATCTCTACGCGTTACTATGTACACAAGCCTCACTGCATGCATAATGAGTTTGGGCATATGAATTTATGCCATTCAAACCAGCATATTTCACAACCACAACTGCAGACACAATGCATCAAAGAACTTCGCTTCATGCATATTCTGCATAATATATAAATGTGGCAGATCACAGCCAGAGGCTCTGGGATATTTAAAGCACGAAGACAATAAGATGGCCACTCGCGAGACAAATACGCTTATGAGAAAGAGTGATTTCTCTTTGTTTTTGCTGTAATGGAATAACAAGAGCGATGGTGCAATCTGGGAAAAACCTCGGCGATAAATGTGCAGTGGAATATGATAAAGTATATGGGCCTGCTAATTTGGTTTCCATCTTCTCCATTTACCGTTATTCCCCGTATTGGCTTTAATGAAAAAGTGAGAAGATCTAATTGCACACAGTAAAGTGATTCATCTTAGTCACTTACCGAAAGTGAGAGTTCAGCCACCTCAGAGAGTTAAGTCTGTCCCCTGTACTGATGCCAGATACCCTCTAGTCATGCAAATGATGTTCCTTATTGCTGAGCATTCATAAATCGCAGCCTTGCTGAAAGTCACCTGCCAGCTTTTTGCCATATCACATCTGTAGAGCTCCAGTCCATCATCCTCTTGTTGCTTTCCTCAGGAGCATAAGTGTTCGCTGATGGAAAATGTCCAATGGTTTGACACATTCTATCCTACACCGTAACCAAGTCTAAGCCCTTTGTAAAATAGCCAAGCATATGATTGCCACAAGGATGAGGGTGAGACAAAGGGGATGTGAAGTGAGTGTAAGCGTAGAGGATGATGGAGGGTCACTGGTGCTGCAGAATGGAAATATCAGCCAGCCGAGTGACCTCTTCCCATCTGCTATCTGCAGCCACCTGAGAATTTCGTCGCCTTCTGTACATCAATTATCCATGACAACACAAAAAAGTGCTGCAATAGATAGTACAACACACAAACATGACGGAACTGCAACGTGGACAAAAGAAAACAGCATCATCTACTAGCTTTGTGCTTGTGAGGCAGTAAAAGTGTCTATCAAAAAATCTTGAATTTTCATTCATTCATTTTCCTTCGATTTCGTCCTTTATTTATCAGGCGTCGCCACAGTGGAATGAACTGCCAACTATTCTGGCATATGTTTTATGCAGCGGATGCCCTTCCACCTGCAGCCCGCTACTGGGAAACACCCATACACTTTCACATTCACACACGCACACTCATTCAGTCTTGCCAATTTTACTCAATTCGCTTATAGTGCATGTCTTTGGACTGTGGGGTAACCCAGAGCACGCGGAGGAAAACTACGCAAACACGGGGAGAATATGCAAACTAACATGCTAACCACTGAGACACTGTGCCACCTTTGGTGAATTTTATAAAGCTTTATAAAATTATGTACGTATTATACTTTTAAAAATAAAGGTTCTTTATCGACATTGATGGTTTCCCTAAAGAACCATTAACATCCATGGAACCATTATAAATAAAAATAAATAAGAAAAACTGTTCATCACACCCTTTACTGAACAATAAATGTTGTTCTTAAGAATGGACAATTAAAGGGTTCTTTGGGGAACCAAGAATAGTTCTTCTTTGGCATCACTGCTATATCCTTCTATTGTATCCTTTACTTTTAAATGGATAGTTCACCCAAAATCATTTACTCATTGGTTCTACACTATGATGAATTTTTTTCTTCTGTTGATCACAAAACAAAATATTCTGAAGAATCTTTGGGGATCAAATCAGCCATTGACATCCATAGTAAAGGAACAAAAACACTGTCTAAGGCAATGGCTGAGCATTCTTCAGATTATCTTTTTTTTATGTTCAATAGAAGAAAGAAACTCAAAAAGGTTTACAAGTAGAGGATTCATTATTTAGGACAGTTTAATGTTTGGCTGAACTGTCCCTTTAAGAATGTTTGAGTAATATATATGCATGAAAAACATAAAGGCTTGTAAAAAAAAAAAAAAAAAAAATTACAAAGCGATGATTGTTGATTTCTCTTAAAGGGTTAATTCACTCCAAATGAAAATTCTGTCATCATTCACTCACTCCTGTGTTTTCCCAAATCAAACAGAATTTTGTGAATATCTGGCATACAATGAAAATATATAAAGAAATCTGAGAGATTTTGGTTCTTTCTTTTTATTTCATGAATCAAAATAATCCATCTGTAACTGTTGCTTCAAAACATTTATTAAAGAATTCATTTTGAGCTGCCAATTAAAGACGTTAAAAAATTGGTTGCATTAGTGAATGCAATAAAGCATTGCATACTTAATGCAATAACAAACATTTACTCAACATAAACATTTGTAGATGATTCATTTCTCAAGTGATGGTGGCTGATTTCTCATAAGGCAAGTCATTCAGGGCCTTAAGAACAATGTATTTTCCCAGTATCATCCTTGAAGAATGATTCAACTAGAGATATATAAGCATGTAAATGACCAGTAAGTTATTTTGGTACCTGTAAACAAGTGCTTGTTGTGATATTGGTACTCTTCTTCTCCCCATGGGTGTGATTAACAGATGGAGCTGGGAGACTCTGATAACAGGAAGGATGATGTCATACCCAGTATGACTCTGTCACCTCCGCTGTTGGAGACACAAAAAATAGGCCAACTGTGAAGTTTGACAATGTTTCTGTTTATTTCGTCGTGTAATTTCATTTTTTAAGTATTATACAAATATGTGCTCTTATGGATTTAGTCTAGTTTAGCTGACCTATTGAATGCTGCCACCTTCTGAAGAAGATATGTCATTGCTTTCTCAAAACAGGCCACGAAGCTGTTTATGGCAAACATTTACTTTTAGGCTCATTAAATGCAGAAATTAGTTAGAGTTTCTCGCTTATAATAAATTATACTTGTGCAAAGCGCGGTTCATTAGCTTTTCTGATAAAATTGTAATTTGTATTCGTAAAATTCCTGCGTTTGCTCGTGAATCGCGAATCAATCTTGTAAACGATTCTTGTGACTCGTTTTGCTGTTAAGACTGACTGTTGTTTCTGCCAATAGTGGTCGAGTATTAGTTGCGAACGAGGATTTCATTGGTTAGAACAACCGAACGAACTCGCCCCCTTGACTGAACGAGTCGGCATTTAAATGATTCGTTTATATAAAAGAGTTGTTCAAAACAGATGTTTGGACTAGCGCTGAACTGTTTCAAACTGTTGCCAGATTGATCGAGAGGGGTTTATTCAGTTTGACACGTGAGTCAATCTTGTTCAAAACAAGAAGAGAAGGCGCGGATGAATTATGAATGTGTGAAAGCATGACTCATATCACAAATCAAAGTGACGTCAAGACGTATCTTGTCCAAAGGTCTGCGATATTAGGCTGTTGTTTCTGTTTTTGTTTTTGTTTTTTTCCATTATTTTAGGTTTACTGTAGCTGCGACAACCAGAAGTTTAAGTGTGGAGGGGAAATTGAGGTATTTTAGTTGTGGGCTATGTTTGTTGTCATTTGTGGCTAAATGTGCTTGTTTTGCTGTTTGGTCTGTTGGGGTGGCGATTCCATACAGTAGATGTTTAACACTGACCAGGACGTTGACTGGACTTTAACATAAATATCACAAGACTGTTGTACAACCTCCCCCCTCTGTTGTTTTGGGATTCACCCTTTATGAATCCACATACCTCTAAACTGACTCGTTCTGAAGCTACTCTCTGCCCTATGGTCAACTGTAGTCAATCATTATTCACTCAGCACACAGCCTCTAGTGTAAGGCAGTTCTCAAAAGTTTTGTCAGATCATAAAAAGAGCTTCAGGATTCCCAGGAGCAGTGTGCAGGTACATTTTTTTAAAATGCAAAGTTTTGGAACTTTGTTTAAAATATATTATTTAGGATTTACTTGTTATTATTTATTTACAAACAAATGCATTATGTGATTTGAGCATACTTTTTGACTCATTTTTAGCTGTCTACCACTGGTCATTTAGTTGGGGATGGCTGTCTTGTAATAGTTTTTTGTTGTTTTTATTTTATTTTAATTTTATTTTTTTTGTTATGAGCATAGCCTGCCAAGCGTAAGAGGTTTAAGGATGAAAGTATGTATAATTATATTCAGTTAAATGTATTTGTTTCATATACATACTAATAATATGTTACATTTGTATAGCACTCAAAGTGCTTTACATATTTACAGAAATTTGAATCAATACTTTGAGATGGTTGAAGTTGCCTCATTTTTAACATTTTCCAGAATTTTGAGAATATATATTTTTTTCCAGATAACAAAAAACTTAACTGTTGTTTCAGGTGATGTAAAATATTTATATTTTTAAATAAAATAGAATAGGGTTACAGATTTTGGTCACCTCTTGTCTGTCTCAGAATATATGCATTATTTTAGATTAGAGTAATATGCTTTTTACAATAATTATATTTTAAATTATAACTTATTATTATCATTATTATTAAATTGCATTAAGTATATATACTACCAGTCAAAAGTTTGGGGTCAATAGGATTTTTAAATGTTTTAAAATAAGCTTTTCCTGCTCACCAAGGCTGCATTTATTTTAGCAAAAATACAGTACGAATTGTAAAATTGTGAAGTGTTATTGCACTATAAAAATAACTGATCAAAAGCAATTTATGATTTAATTTAAACATTTATTCCAGTGATTTTTAATGATGATCACTCAAATATTAAATTTTATTTTTATTATTTTTAATGGTAGTAGTAATAAAAGCAACAATGTCTGTAGTCATAATTTCATTAGAAACAACATACAATAAGAAAACAGTTATTTAAAGTTTTAATAAATATGTAACACTTTTTTTTTTACCTTTAATAAATGTCGCCTTGATGAACAGAATCATTTTCTTGTGTAATTTTTGCTTTAGGTTTCATATAATGCAGTGGTCAATGCTATTTAAAAAATCGTTTGACTGAATATTAATCAGCTTGTTTTTTATCTTTTTCTCCCCTCAGGTGTGAAGTGGTTCTCTTTATCTGATCTGGACAGTCTGATTGGTTTATGGCTCAGATTCTTGCTCTCTCGCGTTGTCTTCACCTGCAGCATAAACTGTGGGTGGGTTTAGCATCATTCCGCTCTCGCAGTATGTCGTCATTAAACACGCGGGCCCGGGCTGTGTTTTCTGCAGCAGTTGAAGGTGTGCAACCCGACATGGTGGTCCGCAGGGGTCTGGAGCGACATGGAGACAAACTACAAGTGGGTGGACAAAGCTTCACACTTACCAATAACCTTTATCTGGTGGGCTTCGGTAAGGCTGTGCTTGGGATGGCAGCAGAAGCAGAGAGGATTGTTGGGGACCATCTAATAAAAGGGGTGGTCAGTGTGCCACATGGTATCCAAAATACACTCCGCAGTCATGGGAAAGAGTAAGTATTTTTAATGATTTTAAAAAATATATATATGTATATTCATACTTTAGACTAATTTCGAACATTTATAAAATTAAATTAAATAAATATGATTATTAAGCAGCAATTTAATACACAACGATTTGAACTCATACATGTCTGAAAATGAATAAGAATAAGCATTTGCATATTAATCCTACCCTTTCTCTGCTTTACATCAATGATAAATAACATTACAATCCACAATACCGTCCATTACAATAAATAATAATTAATAACAATAAGTAATAATCAACAATAATCTTCAAACTATTATTTTTTAATCTCATTCTTTTCTCATTCTTTTTCTGACTAAATAAAGCGCCGAAACATCCATCAAATCTGATCTTCTTTCATACAGATTCTGAAAATCATATGCTTATACTACTATGAACACTACATTATAATGTTTAATAAATTGATTCAGTAGTTTCAACACCAATAAACTTTAAACTTACTTAAAGGTCCCAAAAACGTCCTTATTTGCTATAAAAATGATAGCAAGCGTAATTCATTCATTCATTTTCTTTTCGGCTTAGTCCCTTTATTAATCCGGGGTCGCCACAGCGGAATGAACCGCCAACTTATCCGGCATTTGTTTTACGCAGCGGATGCCCTTCCAGCCACAACCCATCTCTGGGAAACACATCCATACATTCTCATTCACACACATACACTATGGACAATTTAGCTTACCCAATTCACCTGTACCGCATGTCTTTGGACTGTGGGGGAAACCGGAGCACCCGGAGGAAACCCACGCAACCACGGGGAGAACATGCAAACTCCACACAGAAATGCCAACTGGCCGAACCGGGACCTGCCCCAACCGGGGATCGAACCAGCGACCTTCTTGCTGTGAGGCGAACGTGCTACTCACGCGCCACCGTGGCGCCCAGCAAGTGTAATATATTGTGATAAATACATTTTTAACTTGTACCATTTTAACATTGTCACTAACCTTAATTTCTGTAGATTTTATTTCCATTTAATATTATTGTTATATTTGTGTAGGGTTGCATGAGAATTTTGGTTATAACTGCTTAATTGGCATAAAGATATCACAATGTACATCATTTTAATGACACTACAATTTATGCAAAATGTGATTAGATAGATACTGTAGATCAGGGGTGTCCAAACTCATTCCTGGAGGGCCGGTGTCCTGGAGAGTTTAGCTCCAACCCTAATCAAACACCTGAACCAGCTTATCACTTCGTGGCAGGTGTGCTAAAGCAAGTTAGAGCTAAACTCTGCAGGACACCGGCCCTCCAGGAACGAGTTTGGACACCCCTGCTGTAGATAGATGGATGGATGGATGGATCATACGGTCATGGAAAACCTGGAAAAGTCATGGAATTTTGGCATGGCATTTTCCAGGTTTGAATTTTTTTGGAAAAACAGAAAAACCCACCCAGAAAAAGTTTTGAAAAGGTCATGGAAATTATTTTCACAAATATCTGTGTACTTGAATTAGGGCTGCGTGACATTGGAAAAATCTGACATTTCAATATTTTGTATTTCTGTGATATATATTGCGATGTGAATACAATTTCACCAGATACTTTAACAGGTTTACTTGGATTGATTGAGGGGATTTTGTAGAGTAGTGAATCTCAAATAATATATAACAAATAAATTACAAGCATAGATGAATGAAATGTAGTAAAGCTAAAAGTGAATTATACTTTTCAGCTATACACTATTCAGATACAGATATTGAATAATCCGACGTCAAAAACATAACGAGAGTCGGCCCACCAAAACATATTTTTGAATCACTATCATTGTTGTGCAGTCTCATATAGCCACTTGTGGTTTTACATGAAACATTATGTCATAAAAATGTACTTTGAAGTTCTGGAAAAGTCTTGGAAAAATCATGTAAATTTTAGTAATAAAAATGTGATATTTTTTTTAACACCAAAACATTGTCATGACGTTTTTTTTCTAGGTCATTCACTTCATATTTACTGTAGCTGCAGACTGTACAGTACGGATGTTGCTGACAAACTTGTTTGTGTGTCTGCTCAGGAAGATGCTGCTTGAGAATAACAGCAGAATATCAGTCTTGGAGGGAGCAAAGCATAATTTACCAGATACAGATGCTCAGAAGTCAGCAGAGTGTATTCGGGATCTGGCCAGCAGTCTGACTGAGAAAGATCTGCTGCTTGTGCTCATTTCAGGTACTAATTGTGGAAACAGTGGAACTTTTGGGATACTGATTTGCAGAAAGGGAATGTGTTTGAATTGGATATCTTTAGTAACAATTTGTTTATCATAAAAAAAAACACAATACCGACCCCCCAAAGTTCTTTTTAAATAAAGGTTTTAGATTCAAGTTTATATACATCTGCACACAGGTGGTGGTTCTGCTCTCTTGCCAGCTCCAGCTCCACCCATGTCCTTGCAGGAGAAACAGGATGTGACTCGAAAACTCGCTGCAGCAGGGGCTACAATTCAGGAGTTAAACACAGTGAGGCGAGCTCTATCAATGTTAAAGGGTGGAGGCCTTGCCCAGTGTGCCAGCCCAGCCAAGGTAACCCAAATACAACAGCAAAAATACAATATATGTGTATACATCCAAATTCCAGAATTGGGCTCAGTTTTAAGACAAAGATTCATGAATTTTAAAGCGACACAATTGAAAAGCTGCAGTATTGCTCACCCTCAGGCCATCCAAGGTGTAGTAGGTGATATCTGTAGTGAAGTCAATGGCTACTGGCACATTAGAGTAAAACAATATATAGAGGCGAAACAAAATGTACAAGAAACTGAACATTATTTGCAACAGTGTTTAACCTTTAATTCACAGCCCTGAGCTGTTCATGTGTGGTTCAGTCGCTAATGATGTAAGTGCCAGTAACTGTTGACTTACAGTCTATGAATTAGCAAAGACCACAGTTTCAGCTAAATATCTTTGTTTAACTGAAGAAAAACATGTGTTGATCTTTTTTTTTGTATGTATGTACTATTCATTTAAGTTTGTAAAATGTAATGAAACAGTACCATTGCATAAAAACACAGTACTATTACATATGATTGTTTTATAAGCTATTTTAGAAAGAGGAAGCCATTCAGCAATGCTGCACAATATTTGTACTCATTGTTTAAATAGAAATCAAATATTTTTTGTAAATGGTTTTCCTCTATCTACGGAAGTCTTAAGAGGCCATGCATTAAATTTATTTTTTCTCTCTTGTTATGTCGTGATCACGACTTAATTATCTCGTGATCTCGACATAACAACTAATTTTCTCGTGATCTAGACATAACAAAAAGTTGTTTTCTCGTGATAACAACATAATTTTCTTGTCATCTCGACATAACAAAAAGTTATGTCGTGATCACGACTTATTTTTTGTTTTGATTTATTTATGTAATTATTATTATTATTATTATTATTATTATTATTATTAATAATAATGTCTGGCCAGGGAGAGAATAGCCTAGCTGCAGACATGCATTTGTGTAACATGTTAAAGGCGTTCAGAAGAGCCATAATATTATAAGCGCAGTTGCCCGTGATGAATGTACATTCATGATTATATTCATGTATATGATTATATACCATTATTTACAATAATATTCCCTCAACTGTTACCATTTTAAAGCAACTCCGTACTATATGGTGCAAAATAAGTTGCATGTATGAGTTAAATTATGAAGAATGATGAAGATCCTGCTTTTGCTTTAATCCTTTTCGCAAGTTATTTACATTCATTCATTCATTCATTCATTTTCTTCCGCTTTTCCGGGGCCGGGTCGCGGGGGCAGCAGTCTTAGGAGAGAACCCCAGACTTCCCTCTCCCCAGACACTTCCTCCAGCTCCTCCAGGGGGATCCCGAGGCGTTCCCAGGCCAGCCGGGAGACATAGTCCCTCCAGCGTGTCCTGGGTCTTCCCCGAGGCCTCCTCCCGGTGGGACATGCCTGGAACACCTCCCTAGGTAGGCGTCCAGGAGGCATCCGAAACAGATGCCCGAGCCACCTCAGCTGACTTCTCTCGATGTGGAGGAGCAGCGGCTCTACTCCGAGCTCCTCCCGGGTGACTGAGCTCCTCACCCTATCCCTAAGGGTGCGCCCTGCCACCCTGCGAAGGAAACTCATTTCGGCCGCTTGTATCCGAGATCTTGTTCTTTCGGTCATGACCCAGAGCTCATGACCATAGGTGAGAGTAGGAACGTAGATTGACTGGTAAATCGAAAGCTTTGCCTTTCGGCTCAGCTCCCTCTTCACCACAACGGACCGGTACATCGACCGCATTACTGCTGCCGCTGCACCAATCCGCCTGTCAATCTCACGTTCCATCCTCCCCTCACTCGTGAACAAAACCCCAAGATACTTGAACTCCTCCACCTGGGGTAAGGACTTTCCTCCAACCTGGAGATGGCAGGCCACCTTTTTCCGGTGGAGCACCATGGCCTCGGACTTGGAGGTGCTGATTCTCATCCCAGCCGCGTCACACTCGGCAGCAAACCGCCCCAGTGCATGCTGAAGGTCCATGTTCGATGAAGCCAACAGAACAACATCGTCTGCGAATAACAGAGATGAAATCCTGTGGTCCCCGAACCGGACCCCCTCCAGCCCAAGGCTGCGCCTTGAAATTCTGTCCATAAAAATTATGAACAGAATTGGTGACAAGGGGCAGCCCTGCCGGAGTCCAACATGCACTGGAAACAAGTCTGACTTATTGCCGGCAATGCGAACCAGACTCCTACTTTGTTCATATAGGGACGAGACGGCCCTTAACAGAGCGCCTCTGACCCCATACTCCCAGAGCACCCCCCACAGAATGCCACGAGGGACACGGTCGAATGCCTTCTCCAAGTCCACAAAACACATGTGGACTGGTTGGGCATACTCCCACGAACCCTCGAGCACCCTGGTGAGGGTATAGAGCTGGTCCAGTGTACCACGGCCTGGACGAAAACCGCATTGTTCCTCCTGAATCCTAGGTTCAACCATCGGACGGATCCTCCTCTCCAGTACCCTGGCATAGACTTTCCCCGGGAGGCTGAGGAGTGTGATCCCCCTATAGTTGGAGCACACCCTCCGGTCCCCCTTCTTAAAAATGGGAACCACCACCCCAGTTGCCCAGTCCAGAGGTACTGTCCCCGACCGCCATGCGATATTGTAGAGACGTGTCAGCCAAGACAGCCCTACAACATCCAGAGACCTAAGATACACAGGGTGAATCTCGTCCACCCCTGCTGCTTTGCCACTGCGGAGCTTGCAAACTACCTCAGTGACCTCAGCTTGGGTGATGGGTGAGTCCACCCCTGCATCCCCAATCTCTGCTTCCTCAATGAAAGACATGTCGGTGGGGTTAAGGAGATCCTCAAAGTATTCCTTCCACCGCCCGACCACATCCCCAGTCGAGGTCAACAGCTCCCCACTTCCACTGAAAACAGTGTCAATGTGGAGCTGCTTTCCCCTCCTGAGGCGTCGGACGGTTTGCCAGAATCTCTTTGGGGCCGACCGATAGTCTTCCTCCATGGTCTCCCCGAACTCTTCCCAGGCCCGAGTTTTTGCTTCCGCAACCGCCCGGGCTGCAGCACGCTTGGCCTGCCGATACCCATCTGCTGCCTCGGGAGTCCTGCAAGCCAACCAAGACCTGTAAGACTCCTTCTTCAGCTTGACGGCATCCCTTACTTCCGGTGTCCACCACCGGGTTCGTGGATTGCCGCCCCGACAGGCACCACAGACCTTACGGCCACAGCTCCTCACGGCTGCGTTAACAATGGAGTCAGAGAACATGGACCACTCAGTCTCCATGTCTCCAGCCTCCCTCGGGATCTGGTCAAAGCTCTTCCGGAGGTGAGAGTTGAAAATCCCTCTGGCCTGAGGTTCACCCAGACGTTCCCAGAGGACCCTCACAATACGCTTGGGCCTACCAGGTCTGTCCAGCCTTCCCCCCTGCCAGCGGATCCAACTCACCACCAGGTGGTGATCAGTTGACAGCTCTGCCCCTCTCTTTACCCGAGTGTCCAAGACATACGGTCGGTTATTTACAATTACTTTAAAATTGCGCCATATAGAGTTGCTTTAAAATGGTATCAGTTGAGGGAATATTGTTGCAAATAATGATATATAGAGTCATACATGAATACAATCATGAATGTACATTAATCATGCGCACGAGCATTTGCGCTCATATTATCGCTGTTCTGAACGACTTTAACATGTTGCAAGAATGCGCGTCTGCAACTAGGCTATTCTCTCCCTGGCCTGATATTATTATTATTATTATTATTATTAATAACATCAACAACAACAATAATAATAATCACGAGAAAATTAAGTCGTGATCACGACCTAAAAAGAAAGAAAAATTATTTTAATGCATGGCCTCTTAGGACTTCCGTATCTATCGGACTTATTCCTCATTTAAAAATGAATGTAAAAGTTAAGCAACACCTCAAAATGTTGGTAGAGAATAATACTTTCTCCAACATCTCATTCTCTTATAGGTGGTGGCTTTGATTTTGTCAGATGTTATTGGAGATCCTCTGGATTTGATAGCCAGTGGTCCAACAGTTAGGAGTGACTCCTCACCAGAGGAGGTGTGGGCTATCTTGGATAATTATAAACTCTCAGATTCTCTTCCTTCGTCTGTAAAAGAGGTACTTAGTAAGTCTATGCCCAGCCAGGGGTCACAGGTGAAGAATCAGCCACAAGAAGTTAAAGACAATGTTTTAAATGTTGTAATTGGCTCAAACACTATTGCACTTGAATGTGCAAGCCGAAAAGCTAGTGAATTAGGACTTCGACCGGTCATTCTGTCTCCAGGAGTTTGTGGTGATGTTCGCTCCGTGGCACGACTATATGGGTTGCTTTCGAGTTTTGCATGCTCCCCGGGAAAGGAACCTCCTCCAGAACTTGCTGCAGAGATACTTAAGCTAGGGCCAGAGGTTGGGATAGAAAGCTGGGACTTGTGTCGCACCATGAATGTGCTCGTGGGGGAGAGGAAAGAAGGCTGGGGTGCAACCTGTCTTCTTGCAGGAGGAGAACCCACCGTGAAATTGAGTGGAAAAGGCAGGGGAGGAAGGAACCAGGAGCTGGCCATGCGGGTGGGGCTTGAACTCAGCGAGGGAGAAGTGAAGAGTGGTGCAGTATTTCTCAGCGGAGGAACCGATGGACAGGACGGCCCGACTGAGGCAGCTGGGGCAGTCACTGATGAGGAATTGAGAGAAGAGGCTGCATCTCAAGGGCTGGACGCTGATGGCTTTCTCGCCAATAATGATTCATTCACGTTCTTCTCACAGCTCTCTGAAGGACGACGGTTACTCAATCCTGGACTGACAGGAACCAATGTGATGGATGTGCATGTTATGCTGCTGCCACCATCACCCCAAAAAGACCTCCAGTAATTTGACACCAGGCTGATTTATATGAAAGCAACACAAATTTGGAGGAATAAATGATTTTTCTGCTCTGATAGTCTGCTAGACGTGCACTTTTTTTTAAGGTTTGGAATAACAATCACACATTTTAAGCACATCTAATATATATATATATATATATATATATATATATATATATATATATATACACACATACATTTTCCTGAGCTAAACTTAAGGTGCTTTTTAATGTGTATTGTAATAAATAAAATACAATGTACATATGAAATAAATAGCAGGAACATGCTAAAGTCCGATTCATAGTATTTATTATATAATGCACAGCAAAACAAAAGACAACAGTCTCCTTTTGAATATCTGAAATCCAGGTAGAGGTACTTGTCTTTATTTCTCTGTACAGTCAAATCTAGTTTTCACTGAAATCAAATATTTCTCCGAACAGATCAGATCTCTATGTGAACATATGGGACCTTCCTTTTGCCTAGTATTCATGTCAGATTTTAATGAAATGATACTGTGGCTCAAGTCTTTTAATCTATTTGTTTGCATAATGCAATCCAACATGTCTCTAAAATATATTTACATATTCAGAGCTTCTGTATGTCATAGCTCGACCCCTCAATGCTCTCCTTCTAGTGCACTGCACCATTCAGTCAGGGACTTTCAAGCATGTATTCATGTGTTTGGGGCTTGAGATTTGCACCAGTCCTTCACAGACATAAACACTTTTAAAGTTGTTCTAATGGCACAAGTTTCTTAAAGGAATGCAGTTGCCTTTTTACATCTAGTGTGTCGGTGCTGAGGTCAGGTAGAGGTACATCATCACTCACGGTGGGTTTTCATGGCATCACCAGCTGCACTTTCCCTTGGAAGAAAAACAAAATAGACATTAGGGTATTTATAACCTTTATAGACCTAATCATTTTAAATGCTAATATTATTTCTAATTAAAAAAATAATTTTAATAAGTGCTTTTTATTGGAACTTTTTTGGGCTCATCAGTAAACAACCGTAATCTCAGTCCTAATGAGACTCAATATGAAATGCATGTGCTTGGATATTTACTTGTTGACTACAGAAGCTCTGGAAGGATTGTGCTTAGAGAAATGACTCAAAACAAGCTTCAAATATGAAACTATTAAGCAAAAACCTGACAGTATGTATGTGTGTCAAAAATAGTTACTGGAGTTACTTAGAAAATGTTGCAGCTACATACAAGGTTTTACATATTGCAGAAATTCTAATTGACCAAATTGCTCAACTGTTTTATTTATACTAAACTGGGCTAACATTTTTGATTATGGGGGAGAATTAGCATAAAACAGAGATTTTCGAGTAAAACTGTGTAAAACGCAGAACAGTAACCGTACACTGTGTTTTTATGAGTGGAAGTGGTATGGTGAGCTTTAATTGAGAAGCAGTTTTAACATGAAGTGACACGACATCTGACGTACAGATGCCACTGGCACATGCCACTGAGTGTAGTGACACTTCCGGTGGCATGTCCGGTTTTCACTGTCATGTGTCACTCGGCAGTGGCATGTGTACTGACCTGTGTCACTCGGCAGTGGCATGTGTAGTGACCTGTGTCACTCAGAGTGTCGCGCTGCATGTCGCTGCAGTGACATCTCTAGCAGTGACATCGACACCCGGCGAAGCTTAATGACATCAACACGCGCAAAACGATATTAAATCATTACGCGACTTTTAACATGATTTATTCCATCGCAAGTTAGTTTATACGCTGGATTACTTCATGATGTTTCAA
>CAIGQQ010026813.1:3244-16055 GCA_903798035.1 Danio albolineatus
TGCAGACGTTTTTGGCCCTAACGGCCTTCCATAGTTGCAGACGTTTTGGCCCTAATGGCCTTCCATAGACTGAATGCGCTCCCGCGACAGTTTTGGATGACGTTGCATCTCGTGGATGTTTATCGGCGTGTTGATATGTTGTGGACTAGGTTTTTTGGATTGGATTGTCTGGATGCTTGCAGTCAAACTCTTTCAAACTGCTAGGATGCCATGGATTTGTTGACAAGCGGAGGCCTGGGGTGAGTTCAGCATTCTAGTCATGCGTGTCTCCTCTTTCAAAGATGTATTGAATGTTAAAAAGTTGTTAGAGAGTATTTGTTTTTGCGGGACTTCCCCTTATAGAGTCGATGTACTGTACGTTACCGCGGGTGAACCGCTGGGAGAGCGGTGAGGGTTCGGCTTCATTATAATGGCTTAAATCGTCGGCGTCTTGAGAGTTTAGAAGGAGTTTGAGGACGGTGATCGAGTTTTGGACTGTGGTCTTGCTGTGTTGAAGACGCGGCGGATGCGTTGAGTGATGCAATTTGAAGAGGAAGGTTTTGATGATGATGATGCTGTTGTTGAAGTTGCTGGTTTTGAAGTAGTTGTTGTGGAGGTGATAGCTGTAGCTGGCTGCGACGGAGCGTTCTTCCATACGAAGATAGCTGTGGACTGGAACTGTGGTTATTTATAGTAGAAGGGGAATCATATGATTGGGAGATCGTGATAAGATAATGTGCAGCCAGCCGTGGTAAATCATAAGCACGTGATCCTCTCGAAATTAGCTTGTAAACAAACTTCACTTATTCCTGTGATTATAAGCTGAATTTTCATCATCATTACTCCAGTCTTCAGCATCACATGATCCTTCACAAATCATTATAACATGATGACTTGCTGTTCTATGAAGATTAGTTATTATTGGTACAAAATCCCTAATAATGATTCTTACAATTATCAGTGTTCTAATCTGGGTTTCTGCAAATTCAAGTCAAATTCAAGGTTAAATTTAGACCATCATGAATGAAATTTCAGACTTATATAGGGCTAAACGCTACTGATTTGTTTAATGGCTCAGCAGAAAAAAATATTTTTACTTGACCCTTATAAAACAAAATAAAAAATTCTAATGAATTATTTCTTAGCCGCATATTTTATATTTAATGTGTCAAACCAAGCAGACCCTTGTTCTATACACACAATTTTTTTCAACATAACTTTAAAAAACTTAATAAACTAAATGTATCCACAACAGACTGTTACAATTCATTCATTCATTTTCCTTCAGCTTAGTCCCTTTATTTATCCAGCATATGTTTTACACAGCGGATGCCCATCCAGCTTCAACCCAGTACTGGGAAACATTCACACACACTCATTCACACACATACACCATGGCCAATTTTAGTAAATTCAATTCACTTATAGCGCATGTCTTTGGACTGTGGGGGAAACCGGAGCACCCGGAGGAAACCCACGCGCACACAGGGAAAACATTCAAACTCCACACAGAAATGCCAACTGGCCCTGCTGGAACTAGAAATAGCGACCTTCTTGCTGTGAGGTGACGACGCTAACCACTGCCACCATGTCGACGACTGTTGAAGTATTAGTTTTGAACAGAGATTTGCTAAAGGTTTTGTATTACTGGTGATTGGATGTGTTGGATTGATTTAGTAGCTTTACATAAACGAAGAAAAATTAAGACCCGTTTAAATGATTTAAGACAAACAAGCCTTTTAAGAGCCCGCGTACACCCTGTGAAATTAGTTTTTCTTGCTTCATAGTATCGCAAAAACTGTGCTAGATTTCACTTTTAGGATTCTTTGATAAAAAGAACGATTAAAATATTACATTAGAAATGTATTTATTTCCACTCTTGAACAATTTATTGCGATGTGACACTGAAGACTAATCATGCATAGAATTCAGCTCTTAACCACAATAATTAATTGAAGGGCGACGCAGTGGTGCAGTGGTTAGCACTGTCGGTTCACAGCAAGAAGGTCGCTGGTTCGAGCCTCAGCTGGTTTACTTGGCATTTCTATGCGTAGTTTGTATGTTCTCCCAGTGTTTGCGTGGGTTTCCTCCTGGTGCTCCGGTTTCCCCCACAAGTCCAAAGACATGTGGTATAGGTGAACATGGTAAGCTAAATTATCTGTAGTGTATGTGTGTGAATGAGCGTGTATGGATGTTTCCGAGTGATGGGTTGCAGCTGGAAGGCATCCGCTGCGTAAAACATATGCTGCATAAGTTGGCGGTTCATTCCACTCTGACAACCCCAGATTAATAAAGGGACTAAGCCGAAAAGAAAATGAATGAATGAATGAATGAATATAAAGCTAATATGTTTGATGATATTGTTATTTGCATTGATTATATTGATATAAGATCATACCGTCTGCCAGGTAGGCTTGGTTCACATGACCATCTGCTCCATCATTCTGTTTTGCTCTTTTATTGGCTTCGTAATTCCTCAGTTTCCTCATGGTTTCCTCGAGGAACTGGAAGTTTGGCCTGTCAGCTGGTTCTTTACTCCAGCAGCTCATCATCAGATTATACCTACACATAAAAAAACAGCATGTGATTTTGAGACAGATTATGAAATCTATTGTAGCAGTCATACCAACCCTGCGAGGACTTTGAGAACAGCATAATACACAAATTATTCCTAATTATTGTCAATTATGATCAGATCACTTCAGTGAAAGTGTATTATACACAGTCATCAACGTTTTTACACTGTATTTTGTATAACTGGAGGTTAACTATGTATACACTGTATATATATTGTCCACCCTATACACAACACTCTAACTCTTTCTGATTTCGACTGTAATGTAATAATTTGCACCTTTTGTAAAGTTGTTTTAAATGATAATTATTGTGAAAATATACAAATAAAGGGCGTCACGGTGGCGCAGTGAGTAGCACGATTGCCTCACAGCAAGAAGGTCGATGGTTCGAGCCTCAGCTTGGTCAGTTTGCATTTCTGTGTTGTGATTGCATGTTCTCCCTGTGTTAGCGTGGGTTTCTTCCGGGTGCTCCGGTTTCCCCCACAAGCCCAAAGACATGTGTAGTATAGGTGAATTAGGTAAGCTAAATTGGCCGTAGTGTATGTGTGTGAATGAGTGTGTATAGGTGATTCCCAGTACTGGGTTGCAGCTGGAAGGGCGTCCGCTGTGTAAAACATATGCTGGATAAGTTGGCAGTTCATTCCGCTGTGGCAACCCCTGATTAGTAAAGGGACTAAGCCGAAAAAAAATGAATGAATTAATGAATAGACAAATAAACTTGAATAGAATTGAACTGAATCTACTATCACTCACAGTCTATTCGGACAGCCTGCTGGTGAAGACAGTCGTCCTCCTGTACTGATGTGGCTTAAGACTTCATGGTTGGTGTATGTGGGATATGGAAGCTTTCCTAATGTCAAAATCTCCCATAAGAGCACACCAAATGCCCTGAAAATGAGTGAATCATAAGAAAACATGTCTGTAGGACTACACATGATCACATTTAGGTGTTAGAATTGAATTTACAAAAGATTTTAGATTTTAGAAAAATTTAGTGCTGGGCAAAGGTTGTTTTGAAGTTATATTTGTGTGAATTTAAATTTGCTATGTATAGTGATACAAACACATACATAATAACAAAACTACTTTGTTACATGGATATTTCATCATTTCATATATCATTTGAATCATATACAGTATTTTATATCTAAATATGATTTTTTTCTCAAATATATGCATGCATTTGTGTTTTTATATTTACATAATAAATATAAAAGTACACAAACATATATTATGTCAAAACAAACTTTTATTTTGGCTGCAATTGATCGCGATTAATCTTTGCCCAGCTCTATTAAAACATAATAAATTCTAGTTAAGAGTGTACTTTAATGTTTTAAATAACATTTGTGGAAATAAAATGTCAACATATGAGTGAAAATACCGTTACATGTTGTCATTGTAACTGATATATTTACGTAAAAATTAACTCATATACCTATTCTGGGCTGTGCTTCTAGAAAATATATTGATGAAATTAAGTGATCACACCAAATGCTACTGTAGTTTAAATTAATGAACATTTCTGGCATAAATATTTTAAATGACATTTAATTAATATTTTCATGAGTCCAAATATGCGATCAAATAACTCTTAGTTCTAAACGTGACATGATTAGCTCTAAATTAGTTAGTTCAATTAGTTCTAAATGTGACACGATTATACAGGTATATAATTATTGTTACACTAAATGAAATTTTAGTGGATGTCCTGCGTAAATCACAGCAACATATTATGTATAAAAATAAACAGGATTCATTCTAATGTATGGCTGTTGAAAAAATAAGGCCGTATATAATTGTTGTTTGATGCTTGTAAACACTTTTCTTCTTTGACCCAAAAAGGTTCCACTGTGGATTTTTAATACAACAAAAGAATCATTGTAGACGCTTTTTAGTGATTTGTCCTTATTGTAAAGAACATTTTAATATCCTAAAGGATTTCTTTGTGCAATTGTGGAAATATTATTTAAAAAATCATCTTCTGTCTTGTGCATTCAAATGCAGTTAATTTTATTTTGCTTGCACGTACACGTATAGATTTGTAGATTTTTTGTGTTGGTTGATTTGTAAAGCACTTTGGTCAACATTTGTTGCCTTTAAATGTGCTGTATAAAACAAACAAACAATTAAAGGTCACATGTATGTCTGTATGGAACCTTAAAAGCATCATTTAATACCGTTCGGTAAAAATAGTATTCGAAATACTGACCAGACGTCAGAATATTTATTGAAAATGCCATCCGTTAAACTCTCTGGTGACATCCAGCGAACAGGAAGCAGACCTTCACCCTTCTTCCTGTAGTAGTCGTTCTTATACACATCACGAGCCAGTCCGAAGTCTCCGATTTTAACGACCCTTTCTGGGTCTGTGTAAGTTCTTACTGACACCAAGCAGTTCCTTGCTGCAATATCCCTGTACATAAAGTATTCAACACAGTCTCATTCAGATGCATTAACATTTGGCAGACACTGTCATCCGCATGACATTTTATCTGTACGTTCTGTACTGTTTGAGAATGCATCAGCAATACTTGAGTGCATCTTTATACCTATGAACAAAGTGCATCCTTTCTAAATAAGCACATCCAGCGGCGGCATCCAAACTGATGTCCAGGAGGCTGCTGAGGGTCAGTAGCTCTTTATGGTTCTGTGAGACAAAAGATCATGTCAGTGAAATGCAGCTAATATACAGTCAAACCAAAAATGATTCAGACAACAGTCTATATATTTTTATTCTCACTAGTTGGTGCAGGACAATACAGAGGCTGTTTCTCAATTCCAAGAACGCAGAGAACGGACTCGTGTTCTTGTGGAGACCGGTCTTGCCAGGTCACATCGGTAGAACGAACTTGGCAGACCGTGAGGACAGAGAACGCGTCCTGTGAGAAATAAGATGCTGTGTTCTTCCTGGTGGTCACATGACCCTCACGCGCCTTTAACCGAAAATTATCTAAACATTACAGCATTTATACAGCAATTTATTGTTTTCCCCCGTTTCACAATATATGTTATGCATAAATACTTCGGAAATATATGCTTCACATCACAAATAAAACAGATTTTAATGCGAATTTTAACAAATAAACACCCTTAATGTGATTATGCCTTTATTAGGATTTTTATAGTAATGTTTACTTTCACTGTCTCATTAAGGGAAACTCCTCAGATATATAAGTGATATCTCTGAACTTTAATAATAAATTTATACAAAACGCTGCGCTTCCCACCTCCAGTTGCAATGATTTCTGGGATTCTAGAGCGAGTTCGGTGCTCAAGTCTGCATCGGTGCGTCCTCGATATCAAGAACACATCCGGGAGCTTTCGTGCGTCCTCCGTTCTTGCGGTCTTAAGTACTGGAACTATACTTCGGCGGATGATGATGACGTTAAACGCTGAAGAACGTATATTGAGAAACAGCCAGTGTTCCTCAGCAGTGAGGATAGCAAAATAAAGTAAACAGTGACATACAATGTCAAGCAAAATTGTGTACACTTCCTTTGAAAATAAAGATTTTGTTCCATTTTTCAGTGAATATAGAAAATATATTTTGGTGCGCTTAAACATTCAATCATTTATTTTGCTTCAGCTTAGTCCCTCATTCATCAGAAGTCGCCAGAGCGGAATAAACTGTTAACTTATCCAGCATGTTTTACGCAGCGGATGCCCTTCTAGCCGCAAACCATCTCTGGGAAACATCTATACGCACTCATTCACACACATACACTACAGACAATTTAGCTTACCCAATTCACCTGTACCGCATGTCTTTGTACTGTGGGGGAAACCGGAGAACCCAGTGAAAAAATCACGCGAACACAGGGAGAACATGCAAACTCCACACAGAAACGCCAACTGACCCAGCCGAGGCTCGAACCAGTAACCTTCTTGCTGTGAGGCGACAGCACTATGGCCAATTTTGTTTACCCAATTCACCTATATATATGGACTGTGGGGGAAACCGGAGCACGCTGTGAAAACCCATGCAAACACAGGGAGAACATGCAAAGTCCACACAGAAATGTCAACTGACCAGACTGGGACTCGAATCAGCGACCTTCTTGCTGTAAGACCACAGTGCTAACCACTGAGCCACCTTGGATTTGAATAAAACAGTTTTATTAAACTGTTAAATTCATTAAAATAAGAGTTTGGTCATTGAAAATCTTAGTAATAGTAAGGTAATGCATTTAATTTCAGTTGATGTCTTGCAGGTGACACGGTGGCACAGTAGGTAGTGCCGTCGCCTAACAGCAAAAAGGTTGCTGGTTCGAGCCTCGGCTGGGTCAGTTGACATTTCTGTGTGGAGTTTGCATGTTCTTCCTGTGGTCGTGTGGGTTTCCTCTAGGTGCTCTGGTTTCCCCCACAGTCCAAAGATATGTGGTATAGGTGAATTGGGTAGACTAAATTGTCCGTAGTGTATGTGGGTGAATGAGTGTGTATGGATGTTCCCCAGAGATGGGTTGCAGTTGGAAGGGCATCCGCTGCGTAAAACATGTGCTGGATAAGTTGGCGGTTCATTCTGCTGTAGCGATCCTGGATTAATAAAGGGACTAAGCCAAAAAGAAAATGAATGAATGAATAATGTCTTGTAAAATATGTGTTCCAGTTTTGGTTTTGGTACCATCTAATATACACAAATATTTTATTGAATTGCATCTTAGAGTAAGTATTCATCTATTCACAAAAATTAAATCTGTAAGGGGTGTACTTATTTAGTATAGGACACTGTATTATAAATCTTCATATAGCTGACTTAAAACCAACAGAAAGTGAAAAATGTATTATTTTTGACTGATTGTTATCTATTTCTATCAAAGTTATGACATTATGATAGTTATGACAGTTTAACTCATCATATTTTATGACCTGTGATAATGGGAGAAATACTGAAGGTGTCTGAATAATTTTAGATCTGACTATGCATCAAACGAATGGCTCACATTTGTGGGTCGAGCTCCTCTGAGGTAAGAACGAAGGTCTCCTCCTTCCATCAGCTCCAGGATGAGGTAATGTGGCTCGTTCAGCAGACACACTCCAAGCAGACGCAGGATATTAGGATGATTAAACTGACTGGAAAGCAACAAACACAAAACAATGCATGTTAAATGTGCTACAAAGTGTGTTATTTGAATAAATAAACAAACTGCCATTTAAAAAAATTGGACGTAGTAATTGAAATATTTTTTTTTTAAAAGCTAGGATGAACCTTTTTTTTTTAAATTCTATTTATCAAGGAATTCTGAAAAAATGTATAACATCTCCACATTACTATTCAGATTTCTACATTGATGATAATAAGAATATTTATTGTGCACAAAATCAGAACGATTTCTGAAGGATTGTAACACATCTTTAACAATATTGGTTAAAGATACTTTTAAAAGTAACAAAAAAGGAACTAAATGTATTACTCCGTTACCTTATAAAGAAAATAATGGTAATTTTATCATTTTTATCAAGGATTAAGTTTTAAGATTGTAATATTTTAAAAGTAACTTTACTCTACACTGATCTTTACACTCACACACACAGCATGTTTATATTCATGTTTAGACAACATAACTCCAATGTTAAGGTGGCACAGTGGCTCAGTGGTTAGCACTATTGCCTCACAGCAAAAAGGTCACTGGTTCATGCCTCAGCTGGGTTAGTTGGCATTTCTGTGTGGAATTTGCATGTTCTCCCCACATGGTTTCCTCCGCTTTCTTCCACACGCCCAAAGACATGCGCTATACAGTAGGTGAATTGGGTAGGCTAAATTGCCCATAGTGTATTTGTGTGAATGAATGCGTATGGATGTTTCCCAGTGATGGGTTGCAGCTTGAAGGGCATCCACTGCGTGAAACATACGCTAGATAAGTTTGTGGTTCATTCCGCTGTGGCTTAAAGGGATTAAGCTGAAGGAAAATGAATTTACACACATAACAAATGAATACATTTGTATTCTCAGCAGCTCAGAATATATATTTTCTTAAAAGAATGCTCTAAATGATAACATTATGAAATTTAGATAAAATGATATCATTATAGTATAAAACATATATGTTTACGCATTGCCCCATGGGTATAACACCATTTTAGCTTTGAATTGTCTACCAGAAAACTAAACAGCAACAAACACTGCAATTTGCTCCAAGCCAGGGTGCCTCATTATCATCATTTGTTTTGCCACATTGTGCCCTATTATAATCATATTTTCAGTGTGATGCTGTGAGCAAACGTCTTTTACCTCATCAAATGAGCTTCTTTTAGGAATTCAGTCTTCTCGTAGTCACTGGCATCTTTCTGCAGAGTCTGTGAAGAGATTGATGCGTGATATATTTCATACACTTCAGTTAGGAGCAGCTGGACATACTTCATTCAACTACGTATATGAGAAATCACGTTAAAATAAAGGTTTCAAGAGGCCTTTTCCCCACAGTAATGCCATAGAATACATTAAAAAAAAATCCTTTCATTCCTTTTTAAAATAATCCTCAACAACCCTTCTTCCACTCTTAAAAGAACATTTCTTTATCTGAAGAATGTGTACCATTCATGAAAGTTTCCATTGCACAAAAGGCCCTTTGATACATTACTATTATTAAATGTTCTTCAAAATATGACAAAAGGTCATTTTATAAACTGTACACTAAAAGATTCTATCAGAAAATCTTTCATGAAAATGGAATGCAAAAAAAGAGCATTCACTCACTCTTTAGACAGCTGAAGACGTAGATGACATTTAGTTGACCCATGCTATGGATTAAAGCTAATAATATTGTAAACAATGTTCAATTTTTTACACAGGCTGATCATTTCGCTTCATAAGACCTCAGTGTATCATTGGCAGCCACTGAGATTGATTTGGACTTGTTTGTATGTGTTAATTGTTAATCTCAAAACTAGGTAACCATTGACTTGCATTTTAATTTAAATTATTATTAAACTTAATTACTGCATTAATTATAAAATAGCATATAATTTGTGTCTGTAATAATATTTTCTCAATTCATTCACAGAATTTAGATTTTTCATAACATTAAATTCCATCCAAAATACCAAATATAAAAAAAAGCATTTCAGCATTTCTTTTTTAAATCACATCAAAATTTCTTTTATCAAAAAAACTTTTGACAGCAAATAACAAAAAGGGTGATTTCTAAATGAACAATAAAATAATCATTTATTCACTTGTTTTAAATCAGCTGCTTTTGAAGTTTAATTATTTTAATGTTTAGTTTTTGTATACATAACTTGTTTGCATGTGTTTATTTTCAATCTCAAAAACGTGTAACCATTGACTTGCATTATACAAATGAGCAAGGACCACAGATTCAGATAAAACTCTTCTTTACAGTTCTACTGAAAAAAGTCACCTACATCTTCAATGGCCTAAATTATCTGTGAATGTTCATTTTTGGATGAACTACCCCTTTAACCATGGAAGCCAATAAAGAGCCTTTATTTTAAGAATATATTAAGAGAAAAATGTTCACTACCTTGACGGCCACTTTTCTCTCTGGCTCAGTTCCATTGATGTGGCCGCCAATTGTAACGCCTTCATAAACCTCTCCAAACGCACCACTACCCAACATCCTCTGCAGCTTCAGACAGTCTCTGGGAAACACAGGGAGCGCCTCAATCTCTGCTCGGCTGGGTGTGTTACTGGGAAAAAGTAGTTTAAATATTAACACACTAAATCCTTTCAAATAAAGCCTTAGTTTGTGTGTGATGTACCTGATAGCAAAGGAGCCGTTCTCAAGGCCAACTAAACCTCGAACATACTCCAACTCCTCGTCTGGATGGATGTGCGCACTGGATGGATGTGTAACTGTCCCATGATCCTTCTTCTTACGTTGTCTGTGCCAAGCTACATCAAAAATACTCAAATGTACTTTCATATTCTCTATTTAGTCTTGATATTAGGATTTTTTGTCATTTATTTACTTACTGACTACAGCGAGGATGAGAATAATCAGTGTGACACCAACAGCGACTGTTGCGATTGCAATAATCAGTGTCTTGTCTGTGTCTGAAGTACCTGCTGGTTGACAACCATAGTGCAATTAAAATCACTTTATTAGACTGCGAAAATGCAGCACACAAAAACTAAACAAAGCATTTTTACCAGTAATCTGAGTTCTGATCAAACATCCCTGTTCATTTTAGATACATTGGTAAAGAAATTGGATGTACAGATCATTGTTCACAACATGGGTTATTTTCCCAGCAGGAGGCACAAATCTGCCTTAATTTAATGAAATTTAATGTTACATTTATATACAGGAATCAGAGAGTGAAATTAAATACCCTTTAAGACTTTGTTAAAGACTCTTTTCATTCTATTTAAAACCTCATAACAACTTTAGGTTTCAACCAGTTACATTGGCGCCAGTTTAACTTTCTATTTAACATTATATTGACCAAACACTGACTGTAAGAAACTAATTCAAAACAGAACATTAATTATATACTGAATAAAAATGCTAATCCAGCTGATATTGAACTGCAGAAATAACGCTGTTGCCTTGCTTACAGCAGTAAACAAAGCAACGTGTTGTAAAATCTAGCAGGATTGTATCGGATTCGGAAACTGCACAGCATCCCAATATTTGCAGATTATATTCAGGCAAAATTTGCATACAACTATACACTGTATAATCAAAAAATTATACAAAACTTAATACTTTGTAAAACAGCATTTAAGCCTTTACAGTAATTTTTAAGGGCCTTACATTTCTCTACATTGACTTATCAAGGTATAATACTTTTCAAGACCCCGCAGACACACTTTATTATATTTAATTATTGCATTAATTGAGAAATGGCATATACTTTGTGCCTGTAATATTTTCTCCATTTTCAAAAATTTAGATTCTTTTTTTTAGACATACAATTATTTCAAAATACCAAATATTAAATGGCAATTATTTAAGTGACAACAAAATAATGCACTTTTATGGTAGTTGCTAGAACGGATACGTTTGCGGCCGGAAGTTAACAAGAGTTATTTGTATTATTTATTAAATTTCCCATTTATTGTATTTTATTATCATCTACCCCCTCCCTAACCCTAAACCCAACCGTCACAGTAACCTGAAAACAGTACTTGTACAGAGTATTATTTATGTTATCTATTTATTTTATTTATGTTATCTATTTAAAGCCTACACCCACCCCAACCCTAAATCCAACCTTCTTTTCCAAATCCTTCAGCTTCTTTTTAAGATTAATAATTTAAATGTTTAGCATCTGCTGCATAAAACATATGCCAGAGTAATTGGCGGTTCATTCTGCTGTGGCGACCCCTGATAAATCAGGGACTAAGCCAAAAGATAGTGAGAATTAAAATGTTTAGTTTTTTACATTTGTTATTTTATGTTGCAGCATGCTTACCTGGAGTAGTGAGAATTGTTTCTGTGGATTTCCCTCTACCCCAGTATGAAAAAGGGGTTATGGTGATGTTTAATTCAGCTCCTGGTTTAAATCTAGTGACATTTACGACTGTCTCTTTGAACGTATTAACAGGATGACAGTATCTGGTCGGGAACATCTGCAGAAATGTGTAGGAAATAAATTACGAGTGTATTTTATACAAGAAAACGTCAAAAGGAAAATGTAGTATTTATTTTAAAAAAGTGTCCTACTTTTGGAAGCGGATACAAAATCTTCCACGCCTCCTTTGACACCACACAATAAAACACAGTTCCGTAGTCAACACTGCTGGGTTCCCAGTGGATTTGGAAAAATGTGGCATTCCCTACGAGGACAATTTTGGAAACTGCAGGTGGAATAACTACAGGAGGAGATATGAATCCATCTGTTACACAAACACAAAGGGATTATTAATTATAAGAATGCTTGTAGGAGTAAGTACATCGAGAAATATGAACAACTACCGGTATACATGTACACTGTACAAAATGGTTGTGATTTCAATGGTAAAAACTGTAAAAATGCTACAGTAAAAATCTGTAACCTGGTTAACAGTATGTTTCCTTAATATATATGGCAAATAACTGTAAATTGACTTTCCCAGATTTCCCTGCATGGCACATCACTTTTTATGCTTTTCATTACTAAGGATCTTTTTAGTTGTTTCCACATTAGTAATGTACATTAGAGATTTATTTTACATCTATTGTTTATAAACAATGTTTATATCATGACTTAAATTTTATTTGTGTTACCATACTGGTGTTTAGTAGCTGTGTGAATGACCATACTGGTGTTTAGTAGCTGTGTGAATGACCACACTGGTGTTTAGTAGC